>JARYGA010018563.1:0-48918 GCA_030545235.1 Helianthus tuberosus | reverse complement strand
GGACATTGGTTACATATAACATTTTGACATTGGTTTTAACAAGACATTTTTGGTGGTTATTGATAAGTGATTTAAATAACGAGGCGCCTGTAGTATGATAAAAGTATGGTGGATATGCCACTGGTACTTCCTATATACAAGTGCTTTTATGATATTACATATTGTAGCGTTATCTAAACCACTTCGACAAAGACAAAGACATGACATATTGTTTACAAGACATTGTTTTACAAATGACATATTTTATACAAACTCATTTTTCTTGGTTATTTGTTTAACCATGCATTATTCTTTTATATCATCTGATTTTCATATCGATTTTCATATGATTTTATAAAAGAAAAACATTTACAAGATTCATGACTACTTTTGTTAAACACTTCTTTTAACTTACAAGTCATGAATTCTTCATCAACAAAACCTATGTATCTCACAGGCATTTTTATGCTGACGTAACTTTTTTTGCATGTGTTTCAGGAGCTAATGTTTGAGATTGATCGTAATACACTTAGGCGGACTCGGGCCTTAGTGACTTAAAATGAAGCAAGACAAGTTTAATTTATGTTCCATTTTCTGTTTTAACTAAGCCAATGTAAAATATTATAATTAATAAAACCAAACTTTAATTCCATGTGTTATGAAACAATGATTCTGTTATAGCACTCCCCGACGTTTCCGCCGCGGTTTGTTGTTTTACGCGGTTGGGGTGTGACAGAAGAGTTGGTATCAGAGCTTGTGGTTATAGGGAATTAGGTTATTAGTAATGCTTTGACCTTGACTATAACCTTTCTAGGACCTTAACACAAGTTATCTTGTGTTAGATCTTAAAACAATAAATGTCACCTATCTTTAGGTGATTACCAAAATAAGAACACAAAGTTCCAAAACAATTTTGAAAATCAATCATCCATTCTTGGATGATTTCTTTTTGGCCTTGTGCCATCCAAGTTTTCAAAATATCGTCAAAGTTTGGGTCTAAATAATGTGAACACGTGCAATCTGGAAGGGTGGGTGCCTGTACCTCGAGTTTTCTGTCTAGGCAAGAGTGTTTGTAGAAATCCACATAATCGGACCAGTCACTCTTACCTGGGAACTCTTGGGGTGAGTGTCCACTTATAAGCTAAAGCATGTCTTCGCGATACATTATTATGACCCATTTACTTTGAGTAGTCACTGTTAAGCTAAAGTAACGAAAAAATGACCACCATCCTTACATTTTGTTGATATTTGTAACATTCTATTTTTATCCAATGTCATCTCACTCATTTTCTCTCATGTTTTCCTCTTTTAGAATGCCTCCTCGACAAGCGCACAACAACCTAACGCTGAACTGGCAACTATCATAGCACAGCAAATGGCTGCTGTACTACCAAATCTCATCACTCAAATTAACCAAGCCAACAACAATAACAATAATGCACCTGCTCCGTGCAACTTTAAACAGTTTAATTCGGCTAAACCGCTCAAGTTTAGTGGTTCTGAAGGAGCAACTGGGCTCCTACAGTTGTTTGAGAGTCTTGAGAGTACATTTCGCCATGTTCAGTGTCCTGATAATCGTAAAGTCGAGTTTGCTTCTAGTGTAGTTCAAAAGAGGGCTCTTACATGGTGGAATGGAGTAATGAGAGATCATGGTGCTGATGTTGCCTTGGGACAAACCTGGGAGGAGCTTAGGGCTCTAATGATGAGGGAATTCTGTCGTCGTCATGAACTCAGGGCTTTGGAAAGGGAATTCGATGATTTGAAACAAGACAGTGGTGAACACCGTGCTTATACCGACAGATATGAGGAGTTGAGTTTACTATGTCCCACAATGGTTACCCCGTTGGATAAAGCTATTGAAAGGTATGTCGATGGTCTGCCTGACCCTGTGCAAGATATCGTTACTGGTAGCAACCCTACCACTGTTCGACATGCCATCGAGTTGGCTGTAACCCTGACTGAATCTCAGATCAGTAAAGGTAAACTCCACAAAAAGGGTGACAAGAAACCGTCTGACAAGAACAAGAAACAGAAAGGTAAGAAAGCTGAATCTTCGAGGAAGTCTAGGAAGTGTAAGGCTTCCAAGAATTTCGCTGTTACAGCACAGACAAACCAAGCTGCTCCTAATCAGCCTGCACAACCACCTGCAAAGAAACAATATGCCGGTAATGCACCTTTGTGCAACAGGTGTAACAGTCATCATCAATCACATGTTCAGTGCCGTATTTGTACCAACTGTGGGAAATCTGGTCATCTTGCCAACACATGTCGTTTTGCTCCTACACAGAATCAAGCAGCTCAAAACCCTGCACAACTGCCTGCTCAACAACAAGCACAAGCTGCACGACCTCACTACCCACCTGGTTCTTGCTACAATTGTGGGGATCTGACCCATTACAGAAACCAATTCCCAAGGTTGGCAAATGCAAATCAGGCTCAGGCTCATGGACGAGTCTTCAACATGAATGCAAACGAGGCGCGTGCAGACAACGAGGTGGTGAATGGTACGTTCTTTGTTAACAACCAACCTGCTTCTGTTCTTTTTTATTCGGGTGCCGATAAAATTTTTGTATCCTTAGCTTTTGAGCCTTTGCTTTCCATGACTAGAACAAAACTAGGAAAGCCCTTGACAGTAGAAGTAGCTAGTGGTGAACCCGTTGTACTCGATTCTGTTCTTCGAAATTGCCAGTTGAACCTTAACAACCATCTCTTTCCTATCGACCTCACACCAACGTAACTTGGAAGCTTTGATGTTATAGTGGGGATGGATTGGTTAGCTAAATGCCATGCGGAGGTGATTTGTTTTGAAAAGATTGTTCATATACCGCTTTCGACTGGTGAGATCTTAGAGGTTCATGGTGAGAAACCTGCTAGTAGTCTTAAACTCATGACGTGTACTCAAGCTCAAAAATACTTACGAAAGAACTATGTGGCCTTCTTAGCACATGTTGTAGAGGAGAAAGGGAAATGTAAGACTATTCAAGACATCCCTGTTGTTCGGGATTATCCTGAGGTATTTCCTGAAGAATTACCTGGTTTACCTCCAGCACGTCAAGTTGAGTTTCGTATTGATCTTGTACCTGGTGCAAATCCTGTTGCTAAATCTCCGTATCGTCTTGCACCGTCTGAAATGCAAGAATTGTCTAAACAGCTTCAGGAACTTTCTGACAAAGGATTTATTCGTCCAAGCTTTTCACCTTGGGGTGCTCCTGTCTTATTTGTAAAGAAGAAAGATGGATCTTTTAGGATGTGTATCGATTATTGTGAGCTCAATAAACTCACCATCAAGAATCGATATCCCCTACCTCGCATTGATGATCTCTTTAATCAGTTACAGGGTGCTACTTGCTTTTCAAAGATTGATCTACATTCTGGGTGTCATCAGCTTCGTGTACTCGAAGAAGATATTCCCAAAACAGCCTTTCGCACAAGATATGGTCACTATGAGTTTACTCTTATGCCCTTTGGTCTTACGAATGCTCCAGCTATTTTCATGGACTTGATGAATAGGGTTTGTAAGCCTTATTTGGACAAGTTCATCATTGTTTTCATTGATGACATTTTGATCTATTCTAAGACACGAGCCGATCATGAACAACATCTCCGTCTTACCATGTAACTCCTAAAGAAGGAACAACATTTTGCTAAATTTTCCAAGTGTGAATTTTGGCTTAAGGAAGTTTAATTTTTGGGACACATTGTCAACGAACAAGGTACACACGTAGATCCTGCCAAAATTAGTACGATTAAGGATTGGGATACACCTACTACTCCTACCGAAGTTCGTTCATTTCTTGGTCTCGCGAGTTATTACCACCATTTTATTTCAAACTTCTCCAAGATTGCGGTTCATCTCACTGCTTTAACTCAAAAGAATAAACCTTTTGAGTGGGGACCCAAACAAGAAGAAGCTTTCCAGACCTTGAAACAGAAACTCTGTGATGCACCTATTTTATCTTTACCTGAGGGCAACGATGATTTTGTCGTATATTGTGATGCATCCAACTTAGGTCTTGGCTGCGTTCTCATGCAATGAAACAAAGTCATAGCTTATGCATCGAGACAGTTGAAGACACACGAGAAAAACTACATGACTCATGATCTTGAGTTAGGTGCAATAGTTTTTGCTCTCAAAATCTGGAGACACTACCTGTATAGTACGAAATATGCAGTGTTCACTGACCACAAAAGTCTCCAGCACATTTTCAATCAGAAAGAACTAAACATGAGGCAACGACGTTGCATTGAACTTCTAAACGACTACGATTGTGAAATTCGCTACCATCCTGGTAAGGCGAATGTCGTGGCTGATGCATTAAGTCGTAAAGAACGTGTCATGCTTCACTGTATTCAGGTTCAATCTGATATTCAAACCCGCATTTCTCAGGCTCAACATACTTGTGTTACACAAGACTTGATGGGTAAGGAATTACCATATCATATTAAGCCTGATCTTGAATTAAAGAACAATGGGCTATATTGTTTCATGGACCGTTTGTGGGTCCCAAGTCAAGACAATCTTCGCACCTTGGAATTAATGGATGAAGCTCATAAGTCTCATTATTCTATTCATCCTGGTGCAGATAAAATGTATAAGGATCTTTGAACCCAGTATTGGTGGCCGGGTATGAAGAAAGACATTGCCTTATATGTGTCCAAATGCCTTACTTGTCTCAAGGTTAAGGTAGAACATCAACATCCCTCTGGATTATTAGAGCAACCAAAGATACCAGTTAGTAAATGGGAAAGCATTGCTATGGATCTCATTACCAAGCTGTCGTGCACTAAAAGAGGTCATGATTCCATTTGGGTGGTCGTTAATCATCTTACAAAGTCATCAAACTTCTTGCCGATCCGTGAGGATCTATCTGCTGACAAACTTGCCAAGATATACATAGATGAAATCGTATCCCGTCATGGCGTTTCTTTGAACATTATATCTGACAGAGATGCTCGATTCTCGTCTCACTTTTGGAAAACCATGCAATCTGCCATGGGAACCCAACTTAATTTGAGCACAGCTTATCATCCTCAAACGGATGGTCAATCTGAAAGAACAATCCAGACACTGGAGGATATGCTTAGAGCTTGTGTGATCGATTTTGGTGGTAGTTGGGATTCGTATCTACCATTGATCGAGTTCTCCTACAACAATAGTTATCACTCCAGCATCAACATGGCTCCTTTCGAGGCTTTGTACGATCAAAAATGTCGTTCACCGGTCTGCTGGAATGAGATAGGTGAAGCTCAGCTTACTGGACCTGAACTAATTCTAGAGACTGCAGACAAAGTCAGAAAGATTCGTGATAACCTTCAGACAAATAGAAGCCGTCAAAAGAGTTACGAAGATAGACGACGCAAGCCCTTGGAATTTCAAGTCGGTGATCGCGTCCTACTCAAGGTATCACCTTGGAAAGGTGTAATCAAATTCGGAAAGAAAGGAAAACTTGCACCTAGATATGTTGGACCATTCAAGATCGTTGAAAGAATCGGAAAAGTGGCCTACAGACTAGAGTTACCTCCTGAACTTGGAAATGTTCATCCAACCTTCCACGTGTCCAATCTTAAAAAGTGTTTAGCTGATGAAAACCTCCACATACCACTTGATGAAATTCGTGTTGATGACACAATGCACTTTGTTGAGAAGCCCGTGGAAGTAATGGACCGTGAAGTCAAGAAGCTCAAACGCAAGCACATACCAATTGTTAAAGTTCATTGGGAATCTAAACGTGGTCCAGAATTTACTTGAGAACGTGAAGATCAAATGAAGGAAAAATATCCACATCTATTCTCACAAGTTTCCTCCAAATAAAATTCGGGATGAAATTTCCTAAAGTAAGGGAGACTGTGACATATGTGCTTATGTAATCATTGTATAACTCTGAACAGTTCAATTATCAAAAAAACAATGTGTTTTGATCCCAATAATTGTTTATTTATGTTTGACATTTTGCACATTATGATTTTGTTCGATTTTAAACTCTAAATCGCTTTCTGGAAAGTTATACGCAAACTGATGCGTAAACATAATCAGTTTAACGCGACATACACTCTGGAACAGCAACATAATCTTAACATACCTTAAATAACCTTTACATAACTTAGAAACAAGTTTTGAAGGATTTGGTATGCCAAAAACAAGTTTATTCGTTCACAGGGACTATATGCGACAAACTGCAAAAGTCTGCCGATTCGTGTAGCAACGTACATACCGGAAGAAGATCATAAGCTAAACATATCCTAAATACCCTTAACATAGCTTAGAAATAAGTTTTGAGGGGTTTGGTATGCGAAAATACGCTTATTTGATCACAGGGATTAAAATCGTTAAAAATTGCATAAGTTTGCATTTACGCGCATATCTTACGCGCAAATCGTGTAGCAACGTACATACCGGATAGGAATGCAAAGATACCATTCGTCGCGCAATTTGGATCGTTTTCGCGTCCGTTCGAGTTTCATCGTAATTAACCGAATAACGCGATCGTACGGCCAAACGAACTGACAACCATGATATTTTCAAGCATATTTCAAGTCCCCTATGCTTTAACATCCTTGTAGAGCCTTGAAATGGGGTTAACGGGGGTTAAATGCATCAAAAATCAAGTTTATAGTATGCATGGGCCTGTTCTGCCAAATTTCAAAACTTCTGACCAGACTACTAGGCTGGGCGCGACAGCTGTTGCTGTTTCTTTCACGGCCCGCGAGGCCTGGAGCTGGCAGATTCAATGAATCCTTCAAATCAGCTGCTGAATTGGTTTTTAACCTTAGTTTTTGCACACTATGGACTGGTTTAAGTGTTCCCCAAGCCCCCAAATCAGTGTATAACATGTGTAGGGTCAAGATCATGCCTTGATCAATTCAAAAACACATGGCATTCATCCAAGGGCACTTGATTTCCCATAAATAGCAAGGGGTTTCAACTATTTTCCCTTGCTCATCTTCATTTTCTTCTTCATCTGCTCTAAGTGGAGGCAATCACATTGTTGAAGGGCCACCTACCTGAGCATTCTTAGTCTTCTTTTCAAGCATTAGACTCTTGTAAGTGTTCTTTCATGCTTGTTTAGTTAAAACAAGCAAGAAAGTCAAATAGTGTTTGACTTTCAGCTTTGACCATGAATTGGTCAAGACAAAGTTCGTTTGAACTCTGCAACGTGAGCGTAATCACGATGGTTATATTCCCTTGTTTTGATATCAAATCAGTTTTGGTCAAAAGTGACGAGTCATAGTTTTGGTCAAAATGCTCGATTATGTGCATTTTGCGACGAAACAATTTTTGGGTATCAAAACACTTTGGTGGTGTTTGTTTTTTGCTAGAAGTACTTCAGAACCTCTTATGTCTGCGCCACGCAGACCACGCGCAGACATAAGGGTCTGCAGCTTGTTTGTTTTTCAGAAGAGGTTAGGTCTTCAAACCTCTTCCCCACCTCTGCATCATGCAGACTTGGCCTGAGGTCTTCAGACCTCTTCTCAAGACCCATCTCCTTCTCAAAACACATCTCCTCCTCCAAAACACAGAACCTCCAACCCTAATCCTACCAGCCACACCTGAACCTCCTCCCCCACCACCTTCACCTCCGGCGCCACCACCTCCCCCACCACCTTCACCTCCGGCGCCACCACCTCCCCCACCGGCTCCTCTTCCTCGTCGACATACACCTCAGCCGCACCCCCTCCTCCTGCCACTTCTCCGTCAAAACATCTCCAACCCTAATCTTCTCCCAGCCGCACCAAGCTTCTCCGTCAAAACATCTCCAACCCTAATCTCCTCCCAGCCGGCCTGCTCCACCTCCTCCGCCGCCCCACCACATCGGCCTCCACTCTACAGCCGCACCCCACCATCTGCCGCACCCCCACATCTCGGCGACCTCCACATCAGCCCGTCGACTTCCACCTCAGCCTTACCCCCACCACTTGCCGCACCCCCACATACTCAGAGAACGTTGGAGATCATGTTACTCATCCAATCAGGTGATTTTAATTCTGAATGCAGGGTTTGATATTTCTAGGTTTTTAGAATTGAATGTTTATTATGAACTGCTAGTGTTTGTCGAATTTTTATGCAATTAAATGGTGAATTACGGTAAATTCATGTCACATGTAGTTTAGTTGTAGGTTAAAACCAGTATGCTTAGGTATTGAAAATTTGGTTAAAGGGGAAGAAAAGGAAAGATACGGTCTGTATCGCGCTTGCTGACGAAAGTTGTGAAGAGCCAAAGATTAGAATGAACAAGGTTATTAGAACAAACCTCCGGGTTCGGCTCGGTTATGTTGTATTGGTGCACCTGTGTCCGTAAGATAATGATTGTGATTAATGCAGCTTACTTTCTGGTTTGATCTCTATTTTGCTATTTTATCTTAAATGAAGTTTGGTGAAATTTTTGTCCATTTCAAACATCAAAAGAATATGTTTATATGTTTTATTGAATTTGGGATTAGATTTAAAGATGAATGTTGATTTAGGGTTAACTGAATGTTAGTTCTCTGTGTCCAGTTACATAGAATTGTTGTTCTCCTTGATTGTTGAGGTTATGTTCAAAGAATGCCTACTTTTTTCTATTAATATGGTTTTTGTTTTCTATCAAACCTGTAACATTTGATACTATTTTATCTTGGCAGGATCTTTCAAGATCTCAGTCTTGAGTTTGATGATATGAATACATAGTATAAAAAAGGTTCTGTCTAGATGTCCTCTCTGTTGGTTGGTCTGGTGGTAGGGTAAGCGGTCAAAAATCAAAACGGGTTGAATTAAGTGCAGATGAAAATAGGTCGGATCGGGTTATAACTTGATGTTTGTTTGAAACTTGTATGTGGTTAAAAGTTGATGTAAATTCACATGTCGACTAGTGTTTGTTTGAAACTTGTATGTGGTTAAAACTTGATGTAAATTCATATGCAAAGCATGGATTCAATGATTTAAAAAAATGTTATTATCTTTTTATAAATATTATTTCAGTATTGTATAACTATTACTTATGTTTGAATGTTAAAAAACTCTTTAAAGTTAAATAAAATCAGTTTATTTATATTTCAGTTTATTTCAGCAGCTAGCAGAAGTTAAAAAAACAAACAGTCTTCTTCTTGCAGACTGCAGAGGTTTGGTCCACCTCTTCAGCTGCAGATGTCTGCAGATGTTGTCCGCAGACTGCAGACGTTTTACCTCTGAAAAAACAAACAGCACCTTTGTTTTGATATCAAATCAGTTTTCTAACTGAGTTAAACATGTTAACATGTTTAACTCATCACTTTTAGTTTAGTGCTTACTTAGGGTCGTAAATCAAGCGATCTAAACAAACGCTTAGACTTTCGAACCCGACCCGTTTGTCGATCGTTAGGATCTGACCAAACATATTTTGTGACCATAGTTGTATAGGGAATAACCCACCAAAACATTTTTATTTTTAAACCCTTTGTTTTAGTAACAAGCTCGGTTTTTCTCATGACTTTAAAAAAAAAATGATGATGATGATGATGATGATGAAGCAAAAGAGAAATAAACAAACAAGTTTATCAAAAATAACTTTGTTTGAATAATGGCTTCATCAAAATAAAAATTTCAAAAATAAAAAGTCTTACGAAAACCGACGCTTTTTATGCCTTTCGCCCTTTTACTAACCACTAACCCAACCACCTACCTTTAACCCAAGCCTAACCCTTCACCCAAAAGTCCTCTTGATATTTACAAAGGTATATAGTTAAAAAGGAGGAGGATTGATTGCTGGGCAAGCTTATGGTAGGAGTAAGTTCCATGCCGCTCTCGAGTGATCCACTAAAATACATCTTCGGCCGAGTATTGAGTGATCCCCCGTGAGGTACGTGAACTTGTATATAAATGAAATTTTAAAAAAGGCATGTTATGCTCTAATAAGTAATTTATCTTATGTAATGTTTTTAATAAATTATGACGAATAGGATTGTAAATAAATAAAAATAAAACTTAATAAAGAATCTTGGAAATCCCGACATTCTACGACAAGCCCAAAAACATTCTCTTCTACCCATTCCATTTGGGAGTGCAAAGCCACATTATAAAGAGTTTTGCTTGAGGACAAGCAAAGATTCAAGTGTGGGGGTATTTGATGTGCACAAAATGCAACATATAAATTACATCAATTGTGGCATAAAACTAACCATTTTTTAGTACTAATGTTGGAAAAAGTGTGTTTTTGTCTTCCTTTTGTATTTTCAGGATTAAATGAGCTCAAATGAACAAAAGAATCAAAAAGGCAGCTAAATCTAACATAAATACAAGAAAAGAAACAAACGTGGCATGCCCGACCCCCCGACAACATCTTCCCAAGCAAAATAAGAGAATAGAAGACTGAACACGCCCCGTGCTCAATGAGCACGGGGGCGTGCCCAAGTGTCAGCAGAAAAGACAAAGCTGTAGAAGCTTCTATCGCCCACCACGAGGCCGTGCTCAGCGGACACGGGGCCGTGGTCAACTATAAGATTCGCAGAATCCAGGCAAATCTTGATAGTACAGATACGCTTCTGCACACGGGGTCGTGCCCAGCGGACACGGGGGCGTGGTCAACTAATGTAGACAAACTGCAATTAATGAAGACAGAGAAGAAGGATGGACACGGGGCCGTGTCCGGGCTACTGTTCAGGCTATAAATAGGGGTGCTTGGCTCATTTGCAAACCATCCCTTGGCACACCACCTCTCTCACACTTCACCCACCACCCTCCACCATCACAACACCATCATCCACCACCATCATCCATTGTCCATCATAGAGTGTGTGAGTCGTCTCGGGATCCAAGATTGATCGTAAGAGTTCTTGACAATCAAAGGCCATGTTTGCCTAAGTCTCTTACATCACTTGGTGAAGACAAGTGTCAAGTGTAATACTTTTTATTTTTAATCTTTTCGCATTTTTTACTTGGTTATGTATTAATGACTTTAATAACTAGTTTCTTATGTTGAAGGTGATTCTTCCTTATCGTTTGTCCGTGGTGTCTTGGCATTATTTTACTGTCTATATAAAATAAAAGATTTTCACCATTCATATCTCCACGGTCTATATGAAGATATGTTGGCTACCTGGTCGGGGGTTAAGGGAACGGTTTGGTAAGAGTCTTGCCTTGTTCAGTGTATAGATCCTGCAAGGACCTGGGTCAAATTTAGTAGGACCTCCTTCAATACCCACAGGTATTGGATGGCGGGGGTCCAAACTCTTTGATCCCCTCATATGTAAGCTACTATTAATACTTTAACCCGGCTACTTAGGACTGTATCCCTGCTGACTCAGACTTCTTAGCCGAGGGTAACGTCATACCTCCAAAAGAGGGGCCTACCATAATATGCATTAATAACTTAATTAATTATCTTTCAATAATCCGACCCTTTAGGATTGTATCCTTGCTGACTCAAACTACTGGGTTGAGGGTAACCTCACATTCAAAAGAGGGGCCTACTACAATAACTAAGATAATCTCTTAAAAAGTGCAAAAGTACGGAAATAATCAAAGGTTACACTAAACACGAGTCAGAGCCAAGTGATTCATCTTGTCTATCTGTTTTTATTTTATTTTATTTTTCAGCATTTTAGTTAGTTTTTATTTTTCTAGTTTAAAACCTTTTTCTAACTTTTGATTTGATTAGACGTTGAGGATAAACCGGTACTAAAAGCTCTTGTGTCCATGGATGACCTCGGTATCTTGCTAACACTATACTACGCTCAGGATGGGTGCACTTGCCCATATGTGTGTTTGGTGTTAGTAAAATATCGTGTTTTATAAATTTAAAACTTGACTAACATGTCAAAAGGGGTTAAAATATAGTTAAATTTATATACACACCACACACGCATCACTAGCACGTTGATTTCATAAGATACTTTTGCTGCATATGTTTACTCAGCATATGGGCACATTGATTTACATTACATTTCTGCTATGTATGTTAACTGAGCATGCTAGCACATTGATTTCATGAACATTTCTACTTCGTATGTTTACTTAGCATACTTAGTACATGGTTTTTACATGTGATGTGTGTAAAATGCAACATATAAATTACATCAAATGAGGCATAAAACTAACCCTTTTTTAGTACTAATATTGGAAAAAGAGTGTTTTTGTCTTCCTTTTGTATTTTCAGAATTAAATGAGCTCAAAAACGCAAAAGAAGCAAAAAGACAGCTAAATCCAACATAAATACAAGGAAAGGAACATTAGTGGACTGCCCGAACCCTCAACGGCACCTTCCAAAGCAAAATAGAGAAAACAGAAGGCTGAACACGCCCCGTGCTCAGCCAGCACGGGGCCGTGCCCAAGAAGCAGCAGAAAAGACAAATCTATAGAAGCTTCTATTGCCCACCACGGGCCGTGCTCAGCGGACACGGGGGCGTGTCGAAAGTACAGCAGGCGCATTTATTGTAATTGCGAATTACAATTAATGAGGAGAGAGAGTGTCAGACGGGCACGGGGCCGTGCCCAGCGGACACGGGGCCGTGTCCAGCTCTCTGTTCAGCCTATAAATAGGAGTGCTTGGATTCATTTCATCTCATCCCTTGGCACACCACCTCTCTCACACTTCATCCACCACCCACCACCATCACAACACCATCATCCACCACCATCATCCATTGTCCATCGTAGAGTGTGTGGGTCGTCTCGGGATCCAAGATTGATCGTAAGAGTTCTTGACAATCAAGGCCATGTTTGCCTAAGTCTCTTACATCACTTGGTGAAGACAAAGTGTCTAGTTTAATACTTTTTATTTCTAATCTTTTGCACTTTTTATTTGGTTTTGTATTAATGACTTTAATAACTAGTTACTTATGTTGAAGGTGATCTTTCCTTATCGTTTGTCCGTGGTGTCTTGGCATTATTTTACTGTCTATATAAAATAAAGGATTTTCACCATTCATATCTCCACGGTCTATATGGAGGTATGTTGGCTACCTGGTAGGGGGTTAAGGGAACGGTTTGGTAAAGGTCTTGCCATTGTTCAGCGTTTAGAGGTCCTGCAATGGACCTGGGTCAAATTTAGTAGGACCTCCTTCAATACTTCACGGTATTGGATGGCGGGGGTCCAAACTCTTTGATCCCCTCATAAGTTAACTACTATTAATACTATAACCCGGCTACTTAGGACTGTATCCCTGCTGACTCAGACTACTTAGCCGAGGGTAACGTCACCGCCAAAAGCGGGGCCTACCACAATACTGCATTAATAACTTAATTCATTATCTTCCAATAATCCACCCCTTTAGGATTGTATCCCTGCTGACTCAAACTACTGGGGTGAGGGTAACGTCACCTTCAAAAGAGGGGCCTACTACAATAACTAAGATAATCTCTTAATTATGTGCAAAAGTGCGGAAATAATCAAAGGTTATACTAGATACGAGTCGGAACCAAGTGATTCATCTTGTCTATCTGTTTTTATTTTTATTTTTATTTTCAGCATTTTAGTTAGTTTTATTTTTCTTAGTTTAAAACATTTTCTAAACTTTTTATTTTGGTTAGACGTTGAGGATAAACCGGTACTAAAAGCTCTTGTGTCCTTGGACGACCTCGGTATCTTACCAACGCTATACTACACTCAACGATGGGTGCACTTGCCCATATGTGTGTTTAGTGTTAGTGAAATATCGTGTTTTATAAATTTAAAACTTGGCTAAAATAAGTGTTAAAAAGGGCTTAAAATATACACCTAAAATATACGACACTTCGCACGCATCAACATGACATGCTTACATTTGGTATGAAATTTGGTATGTTTAACGGGACAATAATACATTCATTAACATTGATCACGCAGCTCGATAGTATGTAGTGGTACCATAGGACTTGACAAATCCCGTTCCCGGCTTCCTAGGTTTATTTTGAAGTAGGGAATGACAGAAACCGATATACATAATTGATAAGCCTTTAACGTGTTAAGGGTTTATCCGACAGTCTCAAGGCTTGAATGTATGCGATAAACATTACTACATAAATGTTTGTATCCATAAAGCATTGATTTCGCAAAACATAACTTTTGATTTAAACTATGATTTATTCAAATACATTGTTTTGTACATGACATTTGGTTTCACATGACATTTGATTATACATGACACTATACCTATGGTTTGAGTAAATACTTTATATTCACCATACATGACATTTAGATTATACATGACATTATACATATGGTTTGAGTAAATATTTTTTACTTGCCATACATAACATTTGACTATACAAGACATGGTTTACACTTGACATTGGACATTGGTTACATATAACATTTTGACATTGGTTTAAACAAGACATTTTTTGTGGTTATTGATAAGTGATTTAAATAACGAGGCGTGTGTAATATGATAAAAGCATGGTGGATACGCCGCTGCTACTTCCTATGTATAAGTGCTTTTATGATATTACATATCGTAGCGTTATCTAAACCACTTCGACAAAGACAAAGACATGACATATTGTTTACAAGACATTGTTTTACAAATGACATATTTTATACAAACTCACTTTTCTTGGTTATTTGTTTAACCATGCATTATTCTTTTATATCATCTTATTTTCATATCGATTTTCACATGATTTTATAAAAGAAAAACATTTACAAGATTCATGACTACTTTTGTTAAACACTTCTTTTAACTTACAAGTCATGAATTCTTCATCAACAAAACCTATGTATCTCACATACATTTTTATGCTGACGTAACTATTTTCGCATGTGTTTCAGGAGCTAATGTTTGAGATTGATCGTGATACACTTAGGCGGACTCGGGCCTTAGTGACTTAAAATGAAGCAAGACAAGTTTAATTTATGTTCCGTTTTCTGTTTGAAGTAAGCCAATGTAAAATATTTTAATTAATAAAACCAAACTTTAATTCCATGTGTTATGAAACAATGATTCTGTTATAGCACTCCCCGACGTTTCCGCCGCAGTTTGTTGTTTTACGCAGTCGGGGTGTGACACTTCGGATCACGTTTCTATATATATATATAGGCTGGTTAACGTACAAGACCATCTAATCGTGCGAAGCGTACGAGAGCATCTCAACCGCACATCTGACATACCCTATCTCTTCAATTGAACGCGGTGGCACAATAGTAATTAAATTGACATAATTACGCATAGGTTTGGTTAAACCCTAATTACGCACGTTATAAAAAATCAAAACCGCATGCCACCAAACATGATAATTACGTATGTTAAAGTCAAAATTACGCATGGGTTGTTTCAAAACGCTAAGTGTGTATGCTATATACATAATCAGGGACGTTATAATAAAAATAAGGAATGTCACGCGACACAATCTCCTACTCGCTTACGCTTCGCACAATAACCACTCTTGTATAATAGAAAGGACTATTTGGATATAAGATGGTTAGTTTTACCGATAAGAAGACCATTTTCATCATCATCATCATCATCATCATCATACTAAGTAAATCCCACCAATAACAAAGCTAAGGTATGGTCGAAGAAGGGTAAGATGTAGACAGTCTTATCTCTACCCCGTAGAAATAGAGAGACTGCTTCCAGTGAGACCCCCGACTCGGTAGTAGCTTTGCATCAAGCCTTAGACATAAGGCACATGACACTCAACAACCGGGACAAAGGCCAATTAGTGCATGTATCCCCATGTCTTTCGGTTATCAACGGCACCACACGATGCATGATTAACCGTCCGTCGCTTTTAACGTTATTTTCATGAAATTAGTAAAATAACATTAAAATTAGTGATTTCTGGTCCTTTATAGATATAGAGAAGATATAGCATAGATATTTTGAATTCTTGATTTATCACTTGGGTTTCACTTCTGCTTTCCAAACGCCTACAAATATATACATTATATACGCACACCGTAAGCGGGGCGTAAAGAAGACCAATTTAAGATCTAATATTGTTTTCATGTTATTCATAATAGAAAGGACTATTCGGATATATATCTTTCATATAACCAATCACCTCCTACTAATAATGAAATGTTAAACGTCACTCAATTATAGGCCAAAAACTATGTTAAACAAATCTTAAAACATGTTTGGATTACTTTTTGACGAATGAGAAGCATAACTTTATGGTTAACAACTATAAGGTAGCTAGTTCTACTACTCTACTACTCATTATATTATATAAATATCTATAACAAAAACTTTTCCATTAAATAGTAGTATATATATTCATCAAATATCTTATTTTATTCTATTATATTATAGTATATAAAAACACCCTCTTGAACAATAGTTGGCTATTTATAAGCACCCCCGGAGAAACATAGAGCCAACAAGAGAAGTGAAGAACATACCAAATTATTTGATAATTCAACACCACCATTTTCAACACACTTAATTTCTTCACAATTTCCCAGGTACACACACAAACATATACATACATACATACATACATACATACATACATACATACATACATACATACATACATACATACATACATACATACATACATACATACATACATACATACATACATACATATACGTGCATGTGTTTGCATATATTGTTTTAAATATTAATGACTGAGAGTTATAAATGTGTGTGTTTTTTTGTAGCAAAATGCAGGAATCATCACAGATGTCTCTTCAAGATCTCCAAAACAATACCGACAGCTTTGATCCGACGGTTACCAACGACGATTTTCTAGATCAAATGCTCTCTGGCCTCCAAACCACCGTCTCCTGGTCGGACGTCTCCGGCGGCGACGGTGACGGTGGTCAAAACAAATCAACACTGCCGTGGGACGTCGACCATTTTGACGATCAGTCAGCAATGTTATCATCCAAACTCCGTCAACACCAGATCACCGGTTCAGCCGGTGGTCGGGCTCCGGCTTCTGCGCTGCAGTCGTTGCAACTGCCTAGAGGGTTGGGATCTACCGGAGAATCCGGTCTGTTTCCGAATGATAATATTGATGATTCGAATTTTAAGTCTCCGGTGAGTTATACGACGCCGTTTATGTAGTTTTCTTTTAAGTTGGTTATGTTTTTGTATAGTTTTTTTTTTTAAGTAACGTATTGGTGTTGTGTAGATGGGTGATAATAGTTCGATTCAAAATCTGTTTCATGGGTTCACTGGATCTCTTACTTCGAATCAAACCCCACAATTCCGTCATTTGCCGGTATGTTTATTTATTTTTATTTTTTTGAAAATTTTTCTATATTTTTCGACGCTAAACATATCAGTATTATTGAAATGGAAGCTATTCTGAAAAATCCGTGGTAATTACCGAGGATCCACATGTAATTACCATGGAGAAATATGTTAAAATTCGTCTGTAATTAATTACAGACGAATCTCTGAATTCAAAAAAAAAATATAATAACAATTTTTATTTTCGTTGAATAAGTTATGATTATTTTCCGTGGTAATTACTACAGAAAAATCTTTCATATGTAATTTAGCACGGAAAAATCCTTCAAAATTCGTTGTAATCATATTACATACGAATGTTTCCAAATTAAAAAAAAATTAATAATACATATATTTTTTATTTTCGTCGAATAAATTACTGACGGATTACTGTAGGCACAAACATTTGGATCTCCAGGAGCTGCGGCAGCAGCGGTGATGAACCAAGTCCAGGCCGCCAGTGTGTCGGCCGGAGGTGGTAGTGGTGGAGCACCATCGCAGCCACGGCAAAGAGTGAGAGCAAGAAGAGGACAAGCAACTGATCCACACAGCATTGCAGAAAGAGTAAAACACACTCATCAAACATTTAAACCCTAAAATGTTTTGTTTTCTAGTAACTAAACCTAGTCTTATGTTCCTTATTTTTTCTATATTTTTTATGTATCCGATTTTGGCAGTTACGTAGGGAGAGAATTGCGGAGAGGATGAAAGCTCTACAAGAATTAGTCCCCAATGCCAACAAAGTAAGCGTTTTTACGTATAAATAAATAAACTTTTAAATTAAAAACTGTGGCGTTTTGTTAGATGTTAACGGCGGTAATTGCGGTGGGGTTGGGTGGCGCGTGAGATTATGTTTTTATAAAATTCCGGGCGTAGCTTAAATAGAAGCTGGAAAGCAGATTTTACGGGGAGGTTGATGGATATGTTGGGGAAGTTATTATTTTTAATTCCAAATAATTGATACGACTTTTATTATTTTTAACATAAACTTTATACATTACTTTTGGTATTGAGACACACGTATATCGGTGTATATGTTTATTTATCTTGTGAATTAATTAGTTTTAATGTTAAAGTAGGAGTGAATCTTGATCTGAAGGATTATTATATTTTTTTTGTTTGTTAATTAACGAAGTGGAATGACAGACAGACAAGGCTTCAATGCTTGATGAGATCATAGATTATGTCAAGTTCCTCCAGCTCCAAGTCAAGGTACTTACTCTCTCGCTATATATAGTATATATCCTTCACACACAAATTTATACATATATACTTGGTGAAAAATGTTTATATAGGTATTGAGCATGAGTAGACTGGGAGGTGCCGGTGCAGGTGCGGTTGCTCCGGGTGGTGCTGAGGTACAAACCAACACTATATATTGCGAGAACTATATATTTTAAGAAAACGTAGAGCGAAATAAATCGTTCACTATTTTTTCAGTTTGAAAACCTATTCAGATATACGAAAATTAATTGTTAAGATTAAATGTTTATTCGTTTTCTTTGAATTAAAAAAAACATATACAAGTTTTTTGCTCGTCTATCTGCTATCCTTATATAATTTGCCTTGGTAATTGGAATGAAAATGTTTATATTAAAAAAAATAAAAATATAAACAAATTTCGTTTATATTATAAAACTGACCTATGTGGCTATGTGTAAGTCATGTATGACTTATATCAGCTACACATAACCTACAAGCTAAATTACCACATTAAAAAAATAAAAGGTAAACTGTCATGTTAAAATAAACACACATGAACAAACAGGTTTAGTGCGTTTTTTTATTTACATAACATATGCATTTGTATATAAAGAAACAAAGTTTAAGAAAATATGAATAATTCATCAATATAAAGAAACAAAGCTTAAGAAAATATGAATAATTCATCAATATATTGAACATTGGGTTTTGAAAGAGAATTTATGAATATATGTTAACCATTATTTTTCATCTCTTATTTGCAGGGAGGTGGTAGGACAGGGCGAAGCAGTAACGGGACAGTATCGTCTTCAAACAACAACGACACGATGACGGTGACAGAGAACCAGGTGGTGAAGCTGATGGAGGAGGATATGGGTTCCGCCATGCAGTACTTACAAGGGAAAGGTCTTTGCCTTATGCCGATTTCACTTGCCACTGCTATCTCTACCGCTACATGCCACCCCTCTAGCTCCCGGAACAACCATCCGTTAGGCAGTGCTGGTGGCGGAGAGGGCGGTGGACCGTCATCTCCGAATATGTCGGTGTTAACAGTCCAGTCAGCTAATGGAGTCTCTGTGAAAGACTCACCTTGAGCAGTCAACTTGGAGTTGAAGACCTTTTTTCTGTGAAAGAAAAGATGGGAACTTTGTCAAGCTTTTTATTCAGCGAATATGTCAAGTCTAACAAACATGAGGGGGTGTTTTGAAACTATTTTAACAATTGTGAATTGTCTAAATGCTTTATGTTGTCGTTTGGGAATATTTTACATTGTGTTATAAAACTTATTATGTAAGCTAATTATATATCCTCTTTCCTTTAACAAATAATATTAAAAAATTCTTTCTATTATTTTTATTGATTCTTAATATGTAAATGTGTTAACATAATGTGAATAACTTTGCATGGAACAAAATTCAAAGTTAGGCAGTGTTTGGTATACCAAGAAATGAAGAAAATGGTACTTGGTTGATCAATCGAATGAAATTACTCATTACATAAGACATTTTATTCCCTAAAAATCATTTCATCCGCCACCCATGTTTTTTTCATTCCATCCCTTCTTGCATCCTTCATTAACAACACAACCTACCATTGTCGGCACCACCCACCACCGCCATCATCACACACCAGTCGCCGCCTCTGTTGCTACCCACCCACCACCGTTGTCATTCACTACCACCTCCACCAACCATCGCCGCCTTTACCGGCCCCAACCACCATCAATGTAACGTCTCTCTTTTGTAACCTTCCTTAATTCAAAAAGCTTGTCTTGTATTTCTATTTTCGGAAACTTGTAATCTTCTGTAATCGAATTTCGTTCGAATCGTTGTAAACTCAAGGCCTTGATCATATTAAAATGGATTATTTTATGAGAATTATACCTTGTTTATTCATATTTGCTTATACATTTAATTCATATGTTAACTTGTGACATATTAATGATTCTCGTAAACACGTGCTTAACTTGCAAACAACTATCGTTAATACACGACTTTAAACGTTCTTTACCTGCAAATACTTGGCTATACATGTACGGCACTTAATCCATACTTACATACTTGTTTAGTATTTGAATATATGTAAATTATACTTAAAATACCCTAAAACATACCTAGGACCAAACTGCAGGGACCATTTATGCCAAAAATCATCAAGTTTCCCCGGACAAGGGACACTGCCACCCGCGATACCCCCCCCCCTTGTCTGTCGCGCCCCGCCAAAGGGTGTGACCCGCAGATTATGGTTTTATGCTTGTGGATTGGCCACTTTTTGATCCTTAACTCTCACCTAACTCCTTAATTACACTCCCAACTACTAACCCTAATCCTCCACTATATATACAACACTTCTAAGCCCCATTTCCACTTTCTAAACCTCTAAAACACCCTAAATTACTGTCTAAAACTCTCCAAAACACTGAAGTTGGGCAGAAAGTTCTAAGTCTTTCAAAGTAAGTTCTAGCTCACTTCCTTTTTCAAACTTGCTTGTTTCTCCTTCCATATCACTTAGATAACCTCTAGGAAGGTTTTCACAAAATTACCATAGTAATTTAAGGTGAAACCTCACCATATTTAAGGTCTAAAGTGAGTTATATTTGTCACACCCTGACTTTTGCGAAAACGTATGATGTGTGACTTGCTCAATATCATTGCATTCAATTATAATAAACAACTATATGATTTAAAACAAGATGTTCATCCATTCATATGATTGAAATGTTACAAACAAGAGCCATTTAAGTTTCAACCAAAACCCTCAAGTTATGATACAAACAAAAGTGGATGACATCTAAACTTGAAATTTACATCTTGAAAACAACACCAGCGCCCAAGATCCAACTTGTTTCCTAAAATACATGTAAGTTTTGGAAAATCGTCAATATAATGTTGGTGTGAGTTCATGCAGTTTTGTATAGAATGTTTTATACTTGTATGAAAACATGGTATGTAACTTGTAAAACGTATCTGTAACTAAGTATTATGAATGTAAGGAATACGAGATCGCTAGTGGGTTGCAAGGCCACTAACATGTGTAATGCCATAGGAAGCATCCAAACCATAGGCATTTTTAGTTGTCGATCCACGACTGTCGATTTACGACTAGAGACACAAAAGCACTGCTTGGTAAAAGAGTGGCCAAGAGTGTGGTTGCCTGAAACCCATTAGATCTAACCTTTTGTTCTGCAGTCTTGGTATGTAACTGATTAATGGTGCTTATGGCACCCTATTCGTGACATGATCTATAGTATCATTCCTTAGTTTTTGTATTTATCATACCATAGCACATGTATTTTTCCAAAGTTTAGAAAACAAGTAAAAGTTTAAAAGTGGGGACATGAACTCACAACTTTGCGTATCCTGCGCCGTAAACTTCACCGGTTGGTTTTGTAGCGTTGTAACCTATACGTGTTCTATGTATGTTAGTCACTAGACTTGTATTACACAAGTACAAGTCACCATCTTTTGTTTATGTATATGCTCTTTGTATGTTCATTCTTTCATGAGGGTCGTGCCCTTATTTGTCGGGTCTTGCCCGTTTGTCGTGTCTTGCACTTTGAGTTTGTAATGTGTCTTGTAAATATATACTTTACTCCTCAAATATATATTTGTTTATGTAGACCTTTTGAGGTAATAAGTTGTTAAAGATAATTTATATTTTTAACTTTTCATATATGTACTTATATTATTTTCCCAAAAATAAATATAAGTATTTTGTGAAATAATATTTTCAATATTATTTTTGTACAAGTATACTTAGGAAAGTATACTTGTATTTTATGTAAATACTTGTGTATTTTGTATTTTTCGCCAAAAATCAATACTTTGATTTTTATTACTTTCCGGAATTATATTTCTTAAAAATAATATATTTTTAAGACTTGTAAGAAATATATATATTTTGTCATGCTATAAAATATATATAATCATTCTCGTTATTCACCCGATTTTTGTATACTTGTATACTTATGTGTTCTCATATATTTGTATGTGTATTTTTGTATTCATACTCCATGGGAGTATTCAGTGTATTTTCAAGTTCCAAATACACTACTACATATAATACACATAATATACACTTAGCACAAAATTTGGTGATCAATAAATATATATATTTTCCTTAAAAATATACATACTTAATATCAATTTTTATCTTGAAGAAACCATCATTTCTTAACTTGAAATTTACACAAAAATTAGGGAAACCTCGGTAAATATTTTTAGGTGAATTTTTAGGGAATAAGTTTCACCAAAACTTATATTTTTCTAAGTGTCAAAATTTTATAAAAATTTTGACATAGTTTCCCCTAAAAATGGAGGTTTCCCATGTTTTCAAAACTTGTGTTTATTTTCTTTTCAAAAACAAAAACAATTTTCAACAATAATCATCATCAACATACACTAATTTTTCCATATGAAACATCATGGTGAACTTGTTTCTTGTTCAAAATGTGTAGTCTTTTAGATCTACACTTTACATAAGATGATCTTTCCAAAAATAAGTGTTCTTGAGTATTTTAACAAACTTTTTATGAAACTTTATTTCATTAACCAACTCATCCATGAGTTTAACGATTTCAAAGTTTGTAAATCATGTGCTAAAAACCACTTTTATGTTTATTAGAAGAGTAAACTGCCATTTTGGTCCCTGTGGTTTGGCCAGTTTTGCCACTTTAGTCCAAATCTCAAACTTATTACATCTGGGTCCCTGTGGTTTGCATTTTGTTGCCATTTTGGTCCAAATTTCAATTTTGGTCAGATTCCCCACTAATGACCATGATATTTTGTCTTTACCCTCAGGGGTATTTTAGTCATTTTGAAATTATTATAACTCAATTATATATATAATACCCTAAAACCATTAATATATTATTATAACTCAATTATATATACAAAATCAAATAACCCTTCATCTTCAACAGTTCATCATCATCTCTCTCTCTCTGAACTACCACCACCACACCATCACCACCCCCACCACCGGATCTGAAGCCCGCCGCCACCACCAGCACTCTGCCGCCACATGCACCACCACCACCGCCACCTCCTCCCCCTTCTCACCATCGCCACCATCACCAACCTCTCTCTTTCTCTCTCTCTCTCTACACCACCGCCGCCACATAAACCCTCCATCATTCTCGTTCGAAATCAGACCCATGAAATTGCACACCATCATCATCTTCATTTCTCTATTTGCGGCGGAAAAGATGATGGAGGTCACCGGAGTTCACGTGAGCAGAAAAGGATGGATGGTAGTGGTTAGCGATGAAGATGATGTCGGAGGTGCAGATGAAACTCAAAACATAACTCGAAATTCACTCCGTCACCTGAAAATTCCCCCGGGTTGCAGAGCTGGTTACCGGTGACGGTGATGACTGGTGGTGTTGTTATGGGTTGCGGATCAGGGTTGCAGAGCTGGGACTTCTTCTACCTCCTTTCTCTCTGCCTCCAATTTTCCCTAAATCTAACCCCTGCACATAGCCATCACCGTTGATGGAGGCGTTGGAATATGCTAAGGAATTGCTCAGATTGGGGAGTGAAGGGAGTAAGATTTATTTGGTATGGTTTTTGGAATTGAATATGGTGATTGTTTTTTTTAGGGTTTTGGTTTTGTTTGTGTGGATTTGGGAGGTTTGATTGTGTTTTTGAAGGATTGATTTGGTGTGAATTGTTGTGGTGTTTGTAGAGATTGGTGCTGCTGTTGTTGATTGTGTTGAATGTTATCTGGAGATTGAAGATTTTTAGTGGCATTTCTTGAATGTCTGATTGTATATTTTGCATATTTGATGAATCTTGTTCGAAGCGTTTACTGGTATTGTTGAAGTCAATGCTTGCATTTCTTGTATTGTGAATTTTGCATCTTTGATGAATCTTGTTATAGCGTTTACTGATTTTCAGTAAAATGATGGGATTGTATTGTGAATTTTGCATCTTTGATGAATCTTCTGGGTTTCTTGTATGTCTGGTTGTAAAAAGAAAATGAATTAAGGTTTTTTTTTTTTTAATATTATGTGGTTTTTTTAATTATTGAAATACATTAATGAAAATTTAATGCCCAAACTACCCCTCCACAACAGGACAAAAAAGGGTCAGTAAATCAGTCAAAATTCAGACATTTTGAGTTTTGGACTAAAATGGCAACAAAATGCAAACCACAGGGACCCAGATGTAATAAGTTTGAGATTTGGACTAAAGTGGCAAAACTGGCCAAACCACAGGGACCAAAATGGCAGTTTACTCTTATTAGAAAGATCATTATGTTTAACATCATGTTTCACCATGGATCTTTCAAGATTCATGCTTAATAACTTTAGATCTTTCAAAAACAAGTTTTATGCTAAACTTTTAACAAACCTTCCATGAGTTTTAGTTTCAAAAATTAGTTCTACACACACTTTATTACTTCAAGATTACAAGTTTATGCATAAAAATTCATATTTCAAGTTCACATTATGCTTCATATGTTCATCTTCAAGTTTAACCATGGATCCTTCAAGATCCATGCTTAAACTTGGTAGATCCAAGATTTAACATACTTGATCTAAACATAAACACAAGATATAACATCAACAACTTCATTTCATACACTAAAAATCCATGCAATCACTTATTTTCTTCATGAATATGTTAGATCTTTTCATTTTTAACATTAGAAGTTAAGTTGTTTAGATGGTGAAACTTGTACATAACATAAACATGACTTAAATTTGTGATCAAGAAGCTTACTACTAGCTCGAATGGCTAGGGAAGTGGCACAAAAATGAAGATGATGAACAAGGAAGAAATCAAGAGGTTAAAAGCTCCACAAGGTGGTCCTTCAAGTTCTAGCACCATACACCTTCCTAAATGGCCTCCATACACCACTAGATCACCTTGGATTGAATTATTGAATCTTGAAAATGGATGTGTAAGTGTGTGTGTGTGTTGAGCCGTGAGTAAGAAGGAGAAACAAGGAAGAAGAAGATGAATGAGAGTGTATGATTTGTTTAGGCTTTTATAAAAATCTTCCAAATATTTTTAGGTTATATGTGCTAGAATATTCCCCAACATAAAATCTAATATAATCAACTAAAATAGTTTGGTGGGATCCATAGGGGCCGGATTTGGTGAAGGGAGGGGGGATAAAATGTAAATTTTTGGAAGTTAGGGGTTTAAAGTGCAACTAGAATGTTTAAGTATGTTTAAGTGTGTTTAGGTGTTTTTATGAGTTTTAAAGTGTTCTAGAATTAATACTAGCTTAATATCATAAAAACATTACTTTTAGTCAAATTTTGATGTCCCAGTTATTGTCCGGTTCGTTAAAGTGCTGAATTGCGTAGTTTCACTAGGTATAAAGCACTTTTTGTGGCAGTTTTAATTCCCGACACTTTGTAAGTTATTTTGGACAATAAAACATAAATTCTACATGATATTAATGTGCTTAAAAGCTGATTATAGCTGAATTATGCTGATTTCAGCATTTTAGATAAGTTCCGGGTGCTTTTTAGTGCATAGTTTGGCTTCCGGAAAGTTTATATGTTAACCATCGTATCCACACTTGGGTTTTAATGTATTTTAGATGTTGGACCTACTCCTAGGCCCTAATTCTATTATCTGACTGATTTCTGTAGAACTGCTGACACAGTGTGTCTTACCGGTGAGTTTACTAGTCTTTCTGACGCAACGCTAAAGTAATGCATAAAGCAATATTTGAAGTATAAAACGTGCATGAATTCACATGTATAGCATGAAATTAGACAATGTTGACATTTAAGCACATAATTGAAAATATTTAATAATAATAAGACTGTACAGAATTTACCGGTTTTGTGCCAGTTGTCACAATATATTCGGTTTTGT
Organism: Helianthus tuberosus; assembly: GCA_030545235.1. Lineage (NCBI taxonomy): Eukaryota > Viridiplantae > Streptophyta > Magnoliopsida > Asterales > Asteraceae > Helianthus > Helianthus tuberosus. The sequence goes on along the minus strand of JARYGA010018563.1, from coordinate 22,783 downwards.
ACATTCTTCTTGTAAGTTCATTTTCTTCCACTTTTTCTTCATCATTTCTTCTTCCACAAGTCTTGGAACACCTCTAGGAATGTTTCCACATGTTTACCATGGCAAACCAAGGTGGAATAACAACATTTTGAGGTCCAAACTTTCTGTTTTGGAAGAATACTTGTTATGCTTTCATAAAACTATGTTTTCTTGATGTTATCTTGTGCCTACTTGTTTTTGAATCTATCTAAGATTATGAGACTTGTTAGGAATATATTTTTATGAGTTTAAGAGGTGCAAACACCTCTAAACTTTTTGTTTTTGTTCAATGTACATGTGCCATTTGTTTCTTTGCTAAAACTTGGTGGAATCTTGTACCCCCCAAGCTCACAACTTAGTCTATAGTTGTGGGTTTGTGTTGAGGTGATTTCCATCAAGTTATGAGCTCAAAAACTCTTTTTTTTTAGTTTATACATATCATAATCCAAGTGTTGAAAGCAAGCATGATTCATCATCTTTCATATGATGAACTTGTGACTTGTGAAGCGTGAACCATGGGAGCTTGGGCTTTTTAATCTAGTTCCTCCCCTTCACTTGTGAACTTGTGTTTAAACACTCAAGTGACTTCCTAGTATTAAAGTAACATAGCCTCGCCTAGTCTCCGACACTTAGGATTACCTTTCCATGTCGTGTTGGTTCACCCGGGTTAGGATTTACTTGGGGCTGTTTGTTTTTAACAAGAAGAGCTTCCTGACCTCTTATGTCTACATCACGCAGACCACGGACAGACCTTTGGGTCTGAAGACTGTTTGTTTTCTCGAAGACCTTTCATTAAAAAAAGTCTGCGCGTCCTCTTCTTGGGGCAGATGTCAACTCATGTCTTCAAACCTCTTCTTATTTTTTTTCATTTTGCTCTGCTACCACAAACACAATCACCCCCAAAGAAAACCCTAGCTCATCTAATCAATCATCCTCTTGCTCGTTCTCCACCATCGTAACTGTCAAGAGCGCCATCGCCGGCCTTCACCGCCGTCGTCTCCGTCATCTTCTTGATCGAAGCAGAACTTTCCGTTCCTATGGCGTCTCCGTCATCTTCTTCTTCATCATCGGTTGGGGATCAACACATCAGCACGTTTTTGTTTTACGGTACCGGACGTAATGCCTTGTTTTTCCGGTCGTGGGTTCCGGTGTCCGGTGAGATTAGGTGATTTGTAGTCGTGTGAATTTTGTTATGTTGATTGATTATGATGAAATTTGTTGCGAATTTTGTTTCGGAAGCTTTAGGTTATGCGATTATTAATTGATATGTGTTAGTAATGTGTGTACAGTCGATTAGGTTGGATGATTTGAAGTTTTTAGCAAGTGATTGTAGGAATTTCGGTGATGTGTTTATATTTTGAATCTGTAGGTTAGATAAACTAGAAATATTCAAATTCAACATGTAGATGAAGTTATGAATCTATGAAGCTTTCTAGATGTTAATCAGTTGACTTAAGTTAGTCATCGGATTGTGAGATATGAGTTAAAACCTTTTTGTTTTCGGTTGTTTTTCTGGTCGTGGATTTCGGTGTCCGTCTGTCCGATGAGATTGACACCGGAGGTTTGGTGGTTGTTTTTAGAGAGAGAGAGAGAGATTGACAGGTGCTATTTGCTTGCAGAATTTATGCTCACCCCATTCTCACCACCATCATCGCACCCCACCCACCAGTGGCCACCATTTTAGACACCCCTCATTTCTAAAAAAACAAGGTGGTTGTCGAACACTTTAAGGCGTGTTGGGTCTGGACTAGGCCAGTCAAAGGGTGGATATGGATCGGATCAACTTAAATGAATCATGATCCGATCCATCATCCAACATAATGGATCACTATCCGAATCGATCCATATTAAAAAATATAATAAAAAACTCTAAAAAATTAAAAAAACCATAAAAATAAAAAAATTCAAAAAATCAAAATAATTCCAAAGAAATTAAAAAAATTCAAAAGACTTCAAAAAAATCAAAAAAACAAAAAAAAAGCTTAAAAAAATCAAAGAAATAAAAATATATAAAATATCAAAAACATTATAAAATATAGAAAAATCTAAAAAATTCTGAAAAATAAAAAAAATCTAAAAAGTCAAAAAAATTCTAAAAAATAAAAAATTCTGAAAAAATAAAAAAATTTAAAAAATTCAAAAATAAAAATGTCTAAAAAATAAAAAATATCATAAAAATAATAAAAATAAAAAATCTCAAAAATACAAAATCTAAAAATATTTCATGAATTTATATATATTTTAGAATTTTTTTGATTTAGTAAATTTTTTTTTCTAGAATTTTGTGAGTTTTTATATTTTTTTTGTTTCTTATAATTTTATATTTTTTTTTTGAATTTCTAGTTTTATTTTTGAATAGTTTGATGTTTTTTTTTATTTTTAAAACTTTTTTTTGCTTTTTATGGATTTTTTTGAATTTTTTAGATTTTTTTTTTTGTTTTTTAGAATTTGTTTATTTTTATGGATTTTTTTATTCTTAGAAATTTTTTTATTTTTTTAATAGTTTTCTTGAATCTTTACAATTTTTTTTTTGTTTTTTTATTTTTTTATTTGTGTTTAGAAGGCTTTGAAAGAAATTTTCCTTTTTCTACTTATTTTTAATTAGCAGTGGATTAGTTGATATTTTTTTTATTGTCCAATAAGTGATTTAAGTAGATCAGATTGGATTGGATATGGATCAATATCCAATCCATTTACAGGCCTAGTCTAAATGAGCTCTATTATAAGAACTAACAAGTTTATGTGAATTACTAAGAAATATGGACCCGAACTTATCGGTAAAGCTATAACTTATAAGAACGACAAAAACAAGCACAATTCACTTTAACTTTTAAGCCCTAAGGTATATTTTTCTCAGTGAGCAAATTGCAAAGTTTACAGTGAAACACACCACACACATATTACAATGAGAGACTCTAACTATACTTATAAGAGTTACCCAACACACACTTTTGGTAAAATTAAAACAAATCTACACGGTTCATTCTAGTATGAGAATCAATACAAACCATTAGTCACTCAAAAATATGCGATAGCTAATCTACTACATGATTGGATAAACAGAAGTAGACAAACATGTAGGAACCGTTCACATAAATAAATAAAATAAACAAATTTTTTTATTAACTGATTACAAAACACAGAAATAAAGAAAGCAAAAATACAGTACAATTACAACTGAAATAAAATAAAATACAAGAACTTAGATGAAGAAGAAGGCTGAGGCACGTGTTCAACACGCTTCCCTTAAAACAAATTCCGAGTCTCCCAAGAGTACTCGTTTTGTTTCCCAGGGTACAACAGCCGAAGCGGCGTACTGCCGGAGATAGCCTACAACCCGAAGGTTACCTTGAAAGCTGCAAGAAAAGAACAGAAGAATGTAGAAAGAAAGTTGAAGTAGCTGTTGTATTGCTGGTGATCTCTTCTGCTGGGTATGGAGCTGTATTTATACAGCTCCTAATCCGAAACAGTCAAAACGAATTAAAGAGAGGTTTAAATTGCATTAAACGTCTTCAATGCAATTTAATACGTCATTTAATTCTCAGTCAAAGCCAGTTAACTCGTCAGTTACGAAGCTGGACTGAAACTGCTCTGTTATTCAATGCTGGAAGCTTTCTGCGCGCGCGCGCGCGCCCATGCGCGGTGCGGCATCTTGGCTCACAGCCGTGCGCCGTATTGGCTCACTCTGGTGCGCCGCGCACGACACAGCAGGACCCATGCACCATGCGTGCACCCGCGCGCGCATGACTGCCACGTCATGCGCCGCATCACCTACCACTTGGTCCTTGCAACCCTTGTGATCCACCACGCGCACGTGGTCAAAAATACAAAGGCGGCTCTCAAGCGTGCGAAGTGCAAAGTGCGCCATCAAAGCGCCACATTGCGCCTCATCGCCCACGCCGCGCGCGCGAGCGTATGCGAGTGCGAGTTAGGGTGCTCCGCACCCTTCGCGAGGACACTAGTGTGTGCTTCCATGAAACAATAAGGATGGAGAGTTCCACCTTAAATACCCATTTAAGTTCCATCTCTCATCCGATGTGGGACAAGGTGCTACTTTCCCTTTTGTTTCAGCATTGAATGTTCCAAACACCCAACTTTGAGCATCGATATCTCATTCATCTTAGCTCGGTTTTGGACGTGGTTTAGTTCGTTGCGAAGCTCTTCCAACATAGAACACAAACCCACAAATAAATATATAAAACCCGCTCATTTTATTATATTTATTTCTAGTCCAAAATAGGAAAAAATCATTTTCCTATATTTGTGAAAAATGCTATTTTCACCTATTTTTCCAACAATCCCCCACATGAAAAATGCTATTTTCATCAAATTTCCAACAATCCCCCACATGTATGGAAATGGATCTTTTCCTTACACTTTTCAACGATAAACTTCGACAGTTGAGTATTGCAAGATAGGTAGGTTTTAACCTTTGAACCTTCTTTTGTGAAGCGCACTTAGCTTACTAGCGGTGTGTAGACGCGATGTCTTTGAACATACCCCCATTTGTGTAAACGACAATACACTTCACACAATACTCTCCCTGGTTTGGCCAACTCCTCATTGTCGTGTCCTATTATGGTCCTGGAACACTAGCCTGGTTCTGCGAGAGCTCTAGGATTTGCGCACCCCACAAATCCATTTGAAGCGACCCTACTTCTCTCTAACATAGGTGATTCCTCTGAATCATTAAAAGCATCATGGTTATTGGATTTCCCGAAATCGTTAACCTTAATATGCTTAGCCTCACATCAATGTCACTGATTGGAATGGACTAGGAAGTATAAATAACTCCCTTTTTATTTAGTTTGGGGTACTCCCCCACAGTGACTCCGTTTGGTAATATGATTAAGTTGTCCTATTGAACTTAGATCTTGGGATCTCCAGTCAACTAAGTTAGGTTTCCCTCATATTCCCATTTACCACGGGCTTTAGTCCCATTCCTCTTGACGACGTTTCTACTAACTCTCTGCTTAAGCCTTTTGTAAACGGGTCCGCAATGTTATCCGCTGATCTCACATAATCAATTGTGATAACACCCGTTGAGAGTAGTTGTCGTATCGTGTTATGTCTACGTCGCATATGCCTTGATCTGCCATTGTACATCAAGCTTTGAGCTCTACCAATCGCTGATTGGCTATCACAATGTACACATATGGCTGGCAAAGGCTTTGGCCATCTTGGAATATCTTCCACGAATTGACGTAGCCATTCCGCCTCCTCGCCTGACTTATCTAAGGCGATAAATTCGGATTCCATTGTGGATCTCGCTATGACCGTTTGCTTAGAAGACTTCCAAGCAATAGCAGCTCCTCCAAGTGTAAACACGTAACCACTTGTTGATTTGGAATCTTTATTATCCGATATCCAGTTTGCATCAGTGTATCCTTCGATCACTGCTGGTTGTCGGGTATAATGCAGTCCATAATCTCTTGTGTATCTTATGTATTTAAGCACCCTCGTGATAGCTTTCCAATGATCCGCGCACGGATTGCTGGTGTATCTACTTAGCCTACTCACTGCGTAAGCCAAGTCGGGTCTAGTACATGTCATTAGATACATTAGACTGCCAATAATTCTTGAATACTCTAACTGAGCAACTCCCTCTCCTTTATTCTTCTTGAGATGTTGAGAGGTATCAACTGGAGTTCGAGCTACACTCGTATCTCCCGAGTTGAATTTTTCAAGAATCTTATCCACATAGTGAGATTGACTTAAGACAAGACCATCTTGGGTTCTTATGATCTTTACCCCAAGAATCACATCCGCTAAACCCATGTCTTTCATATCAAATCTCGCTTTCAACATGTTTTTAGTAGCCTTGATAATTTTATCATTACTCCCAATGATAAGCATATCGTCTACGTAAAGACATAAGATTACATAACCTTCATTTGTGTCTTTGAAATAAACACATTTGTCGCACTCATTTATTTTGAAACCATTGTCGAGCATGACATGATCAAACTTTTGGTGCCATTGTTTTGGTGCTTGCTTCAAGCCATACAAAGACTTGACGAGTTTACACACTTTACCCTCTTGACCTGGGGCGGAGAAACCTTCAGGTTGCTCCATGTAAATCTCTTCTTCTAAATCGCCATTTAGAAATGCGGTTTTAACATCCATTTGGTGAACTTCCAAATTTCTTAAAGCCGCTATAGCAAGAACCAATCTAATCGAGGTTATGCGCGTCACAGGCGAGTAGGTATCAAAGTAATCTAGACCTTCCTTTTGTCTAAATCCTTTAATCACCAACCTAGCCTTGTATTTATCAATACTTCCATTAGTTTTCATCTTCCTTTTGAATATCCAACGATATCCAAGTGGTTTGCAACCAGGTGGAAGATCTACTAACTCCCAAGTATGATTTTGCAATATAGAATCAATCTCGTTCTTTATTGCTTCTTTCCATTGAGGTCCTTCCGAAGAAGAAACCGCTTCGCGATATGTATTGGGCTCGCCCTCAACCATATAGCTAACGAAGTCAGGACCGAAGGATTTTTCAACCCTTGGCCTTTTGCTTCGCCTACGATCACCCTCGTCAACCTCAGGTTGATCGTGTGTTTCATCTATCCGCGTAGATGAACTTGGACCCGCTTCATCTAACCATGTAGATGAACTTGGACCCGCCTCATCAAGTGCTGTTGATGAAGTTGTATGTGTTTGTCTTCTCAAAGGAAACACATTTTCAAAATACGAAACAACGTTAGGATTCACCTCCATGATAGTGTCATTGTGTACATCAGGGTTCTTGGACTCATGTACAAGAAAGCGATGTGCACTACTTTGATGCGCATACCCAATGAATATGCAATCAACAGTTTTGGGTCCTATCCTAAGAGCCTTAGGAGGTGGCACAGTCACCTTTGCTAGGCACCCCCACACTTTCAAGTATTTGTAGGAAGGTTTTTTCCTTTTCCATAACTCATATGGAGTTTCGTCTCTCTTTTTGAGTGGTATCTTATTCAAAAGATAGTTAGCCGAGAGAATGGCTTCCCCCCACATGTCATGGCTCACCCCAGAACTTATCAACATGGCGTTCATCATTTCTTTCAATGTGCGGTTCTTTCGTTCCGCCACGCCATTTGATTGTGGAGAATAAGGAGGTGTACACTCATGTACTATGCCACTTTTTGCGCATAACTCGGCAAAAGGTGCAACATATTCGCCTCCTCGATCGCTTCGCAAAGCTTTTATCTTCTTTTGAAGTTGATTCTCAACTTCATTTTTATACAAGATAAATTTGGTTATTGCTTCATCTTTACTTTTTAGTAAATACACATAGCAATATTTAGTACTATCGTCAATAAACGTGATAAGGTACTTATTTCCACCTCTTGTGGGTACCGCTTTTAAATCACAAATATCGGTGTGAATTAAATCAAGGGGTTCGGTTATTCGTTCAACCGATTTGGATGATGTTCTTGTAAGTTTGGATTCTACACAAGTTTCACATTTAAAGTGTGAATCAATATGGAATGTTGGTATACAATTTAAATTGATTAAACGTCGTATTGAATTAAAATTAACGTGACCTAATCTACCATGCCATTTATTTGAATTAGAAAACTCAAGCATATAAGTAGAAGTAGTAGCAATTTTATTCATCTTTTTGACAGCCATTACATTCAATTTAAACATGCCTTTTTGGGCGTAGCCCTTACCAACATACGTTCCTCGTTTAGTAAGTACAAATTGATCGCTCTCAAATACTAAACGAAATCCAAACTTGTTAAGCAACCATCCCGAGACTAGATTCTTCCGCAAGTCCGGGACATACAACACGTTGCTTAGAGTGAGCTCCTTTCCTGAGGTCCACTTCAAGATCACCGTTCCTTCACCCATGATGTCAGCAGTGGCTGCATTGCCCATATACAGCTTCTCATCTCCTTCAAGCGCCTTGAAGGTGGTAAAGAGGGTTTTGTCTGCACAAACATGACGGGTCGCTCCCGTATCAACCCACCAACATTTTGGAGTATTGGTCACCGTATTGACCTCATCCATCATTGCACTTTTGTCGGAAATCATTGCCACCAAAGGCATTCCGTCTTCATCCACCATGTGCGCACGCTCACGCTTTGGTTTCTTGCATTGGTTAGCCCGATGCCCCGGCTCGTCACAGTTGTAACAAGTCCCTTGGAACGTTGGAGGTTTCTTTTTCGCAACCCCTTTCTTCGGTCCAAGTTTGCTAGCCTTTGCTTTCCCTTTGTCCTTTTTCCCCTTGCCCTTGGCGCCTTTAGAGGATTGCCCATGCTCGACCAGATTTGCGCTAGCACTAGGCTGCACAAGGCTGTTTTTTAGGGCGATCCTATTCTCCTCTTCTATACGAAGACGAAGAACAAGGTCCTCCACCGACATTTCCTTCCGCTTGTGTTTAAGATAATTCTTAAAATCCAACCAAGCAGGAGGTAATTTCTCAATCATGGCTGCCACTTGAAATGTCTCGCTAAGTACCATTCCCTCGGCATGGATGTCATTTAGTATAATTTGCAACTCTTGGACTTGGTTCATAACCGGCTTGTTATCAACCATTTTGAAGTCCAAGAAACGGGCGACAACAAATTTCTTTGTTCCCGCATCCTCCGTTTTGTACTTTTTCTCCAAGGACTCCCATAACTCTTTGGAAGTCTTGATATTATAGTACACATTATACAGGGCATCCGAGAGACCGTTGAGTACATAGCCTCGACATATGAAATCCGAATGCTTCCACGCATCTACCGCGCTCAGAGCCTGAGCGTCGGTCTCCCCTTCCGCAGGTTGGGGAGCGGTTTCCGTCAAGAACCTCGCAAGGTTCATGGTGGTCAAGTAGAAGAACATCTTCTGTTGCCACCGCTTGAAGTGTAGACCCGAGAACTTCTCAGGTCTTTCAGCATGATTTGCCACTGTGGACGCTCCCACAGTGTTGGCAGGGGTTCCAACGACAACATTCGTATTGTTGTTGTTTGAGGTCGACATTCTGAAAAAATTAAAATTAAAATTTTAGTCAAAAAATTCTGATTTATGCACAAACCAGAAGGAAACTACTAAATTTTAATTTTACCACAATTTACTGTTTCGGCTTCTAAGTCCAACTTTGAAGACCAAAAACAGAAAATTTTTAATTTTTAGAACTTACTAATTGGTTTCTAAGTCCAATTTTGAAGACCAAATCAGAAAGTTTAGCAAATTTTAGGACAAAACTGAAAGTAACCAGAATGGTTTTCAACCAAAGTCGCTCCTTTGAAGGTGAAAACAAAAAAAAAAAATCTGTTTTTAAAACACAAACTGAGTGAAAACAAAACTGGTTTGAATCACAAACAGAATGGTTTTGATTATACGAACGGTTTTAAAAAAATTGTTTTAAGATTGTAGGAACCGTTCACATAAATAAATAAAATAAACAAATTTTTTTATTAACTGATTACAAAACACAGAAATAAAGAAAGCAAAAATACAGTACAATTACAACTGAAATAAAATAAAATACAAGAACTTAGATGAAGAAGAAGGCTGAGGCACGTGTTCAACACGCTTCCCTTAAAACAAATTCCGAGTCTCCCAAGAGTACTCGTTTTGTTTCCCAGGGTACAACAGCCGAAGCAGCGTACTGCCGGAGATAGCCTACAACCCGAAGGTTACCTTGAAAGCTGCAAGAAAAGAACAGAAGAATGTAGAAAGAAAGTTGAAGTAGCTGTTGTATTGCTGGTGATCTCTTCTGCTGGGTATGGAGCTGTATTTATACAGCTCCTAATCCGAAACAGTCAAAACGAATTAAAGAGAGGTTTAAATTGCATTAAACGTCTTCAATGCAATTTAATACGTCATTTAATTCTCAGTCAAAGCCAGTTAACTCGTCAGTTACGAAGCTGGACTGAAACTGCTCTGTTATTCAATGCTGGAAGCTTTCTGCGCGCGCGCGCGCGCCCATGCGCGGTGCGGCATCTTGGCTCACAGCCGTGCGCCGCGTGCCCATGCGCGGTGCGGCCTCTTGGCTCACAGCCGTGCGTGCATGCGCCACGTCACCGCGCGGTGCGTCCTCTTGGCTCAAGTCCATGCGGGCGTGCGCCACGTCACCTGTGAGCCTATACTAGCGCGCCACACAGTCGCGCCGTATTGGCTCACTCTGGTGCGCCGCGCACGACACAGCAGGACCCATGCACCATGCGTGCACCCGCGCGCGCATGACTGCCACGTCATGCGCCGCATCACCTACCACTTGGTCCTTGCAACCCTTGTGATCCACCACGCGCACGTGGTCAAAAATACAAAGGCGGCTCTCAAGCGGCTCGCGGCGATGTGCAAAGTGCGCCATCAAAGCGCCACATTGCGCCTCATCGCCCACGCCGCGCGCGCGCGCGAGCGTGTGCGAGTGCGAGTGCGAGTTAGGGTGCTCCGCACCCTTCGCGAGGACACTAGTGTGTGCTTCCATGAAACAATAAGGATGGAGAGTTTCACCTTAAATACCCATTTAAGTTCCATCTCTCATCCGATGTGGGACAAGGTGCTACTTTCCCTTTTGTTTCAGCATTGAATGTTCCAAACACCCAACTTTGAGCATCGATATCTCATTCATCTTAGCTCGGTTTTGGACGTGGTTTAGTTCGTTGCGAAGCTCTTCCAACATAGAACACAAACCCACAAATAAATATATAAAACCCGCTCATTTTATTATATTTATTTCTAGTCCAAAATAGGAAAAAATCATTTTCCTATATTTGTGAAAAATGCTATTTTCACCTATTTTTCCAACAATCCCCCACATGAAAAATGCTATTTTCATCAAATTTCCAACAATCCCCCACATGTATGGAAATGGATCTTTTCCTTACACTTTTCAACGATAAACTTCGACAGTTGAGTATTGCAAGATAGGTAGGTTTTAACCTTTGAACCTTCTTTTGTGAAGCGCACTTAGCTTACTAGCGGTGTGTAGACGCGATGTCTTTGAACATACCCCCATTTGTGTAAACGACAATACACTTCACACAATACTCTCCCTGGTTTGGCCAACTCCTCATTGTCGTGTCCTATTATGGTCCTGGAACACTAGCCTGGTTCTGCGAGAGCTCTAGGATTTGCGCACCCCACAAATCCATTTGAAGCGACCCTACTTCTCTCTAACATAGGTGATTCCTCTGAATCATTAAAAGCATCATGGTTATTGGATTTCCCGAAATCGTTAACCTTAATATGCTTAGCCTCACATCAATGTCACTGATTGGAATGGACTAGGAAGTATAAATAACTCCCTTTTTATTTAGTTTGGGGTACTCCCCCACAGTGACTCCGTTTGGTAATATGATTAAGTTGTCCTATTGAACTTAGATCTTGGGATCTCCAGTCAACTAAGTTAGGTTTCCCTCATATTCCCATTTACCACGGGCTTTAGTCCCATTCCTCTTGACGACGTTTCTACTAACTCTGTGCTTAAGCCTTTTGTAAACGGGTCCGCAATGTTATCCGCTGATCTCACATAATCAATTGTGATAACACCCGTTGAGAGTAGTTGTCGTATCGTGTTATGTCTACGTCGCATATGCCTTGATCTGCCATTGTACATCAAGCTTTGAGCTCTACCAATCGCTGATTGGCTATCACAATGTACACATATGGCTGGCAAAGGCTTTGGCCATCTTGGAATATCTTCCACGAATTGACGTAGCCATTCCGCCTCCTCGCCTGACTTATCTAAGGCGATAAATTCGGATTCCATTGTGGATCTCGCTATGACCGTTTGCTTAGAAGACTTCCAAGCAATAGCAGCTCCTCCAAGTGTAAACACGTAACCACTTGTTGATTTGGAATCTTTATTATCCGATATCCAGTTTGCATCAGTGTATCCTTCGATCACTGCTGGTTGTCGGGTATAATGCAGTCCATAATCTCTTGTGTATCTTATGTATTTAAGCACCCTCGTGATAGTTTTCCAATGATCCGCGCACGGATTGCTGGTGTATCTACTTAGCCTACTCACCGCGTAAGCCAAGTCGGGTCTAGTACATGTCATTAGATACATTAGACTGCCAATAATTCTTGAATACTCTAACTGAGCAACTCCCTCTCCTTTATTCTTCTTGAGATGTTGAGAGGTATCAACTGGAGTTCGAGCTACACTCGTATCTCCCGAGTTGAATTTTTCAAGAATCTTATCCACATAGTGAGATTGACTTAAGACAAGACCATCTTGGGTTCTTATGATCTTTACCCCAAGAATCACATCCGCTAAACCCATGTCTTTCATATCAAATCTCGCTTTCAACATGTTTTTAGTAGCCTTGATAATTTTATCATTACTCCCAATGATAAGCATATCGTCTACGTAAAGACATAAGATTACATAACCGTCATTTGTGTCTTTGAAATAAACACATTTGTCGCACTCATTTATTTTGAAACCATTCTCGAGCATGACATGATCAAACTTTTGGTGCCATTGTTTTGGTGCTTGCTTCAAGCCATACAAAGACTTGACGAGTTTACACACTTTACCCTCTTGACCTGGGGCGGAGAAACCTTCAGGTTGCTCCATGTAAATCTCTTCTTCTAAATCGCCATTTAGAAATGCGGTTTTAACATCCATTTGGTGAACTTCCAAATTTCTTAAAGCCGCTATAGCAAGAACCAATCTAATCGAGGTTATGCGCGTCACAGGCGAGTAGGTATCAAAGTAATCTAGACCTTCCTTTTGTCTAAATCCTTTAATCACCAACCTAGCCTTGTATTTATCAATACTTCCATCAGTTTTCATCTTCCTTTTGAATATCCAACGATATCCAAGTGGTTTGCAACCAGGTGGAAGATCTACTAACTCCCAAGTATGATTTTGCAATATAGAATCAATCTCGTTCTTTATTGCTTCTTTCCATTGAGGTCCTTCCGAAGAAGAAACCGCTTCGCGATATGTATTGGGCTCGCCCTCAACCATATAGCTAACGAAGTCAGGACCGAAGGATTTTTCAACCCTTGGCCTTTTGCTTCGCCTACGATCACCCTCGTCAACCTCAGGTTGATCGTGTGTTTCATCTATCCGTGTAGATGAACTTGGACCCGCTTCATCTAACCATGTAGATGAACTTGGACCCGCCTCATCAAGTGCTGTTGATGAAGTTGTATGTGTTTGTCTTCTCAAAGGAAACACATTTTCAAAATACGAAACAACGTTAGGATTCACCTCCATGATAGTGTCATTGTGTACATCAGGGTTCTTGGACTCATGTACAAGAAAGCGATGTGCACTACTTTGATGCGCATACCCAATGAATATGCAATCAACAGTTTTGGGTCCTATCCTAAGAGCCTTAGGAGGTGGCACAGTCACCTTTGCTAGGCACTCCCACACTTTCAAGTATTTGTAGGAAGGTTTTTTCCTTTTCCATAACTCATATGGAGTTTCGTCTCTCTTTTTAGTGGTATCTTATTCAAAAGATAGTTAGCCGAGAGAATGGCTTCCCCCCACATGTCATGGCTCACCCCAGAACTTATCAACATGGCGTTCATCATTTCTTTCAATGTGCGGTTCTTTCGTTCCGCCACGCCATTTGATTGTGGAGAATAAGGAGGTGTACACTCATGTACTATGCCACTTTTTGCGCATAACTCGGCAAAAGGTGCAACATATTCGCCTCCTCGATCGCTTCGCAAAGCTTTTATCTTCTTTTGAAGTTGATTCTCAACTTCATTTTTATACAAGATAAATTTGGTTATTGCTTCATCTTTACTTTTTAGTAAATACACATAGCAATATTTAGTACTATCGTCAATAAACGTGATAAAGTACTTATTTCCACCTCTTGTGGGTACCGCTTTTAAATCACAAATATCGGTGTGAATTAAATCAAGGGGTTCGGTTATTCGTTCAACCGATTTGGATGATGTTCTTGTAAGTTTGGATTCTACACAAGTTTCACATTTAAAGTGTGAATCAATATGGAATGTTGGTATACAATTTAAATTGATTAAACGTCGTATTGAATTAAAATTAACGTGACCTAATCTACCATGCCATTTATTTGAATTAGAAAACTCAAGCATATAAGTAGAAGTAGTAGCAATTTTATTCATCTTTTTGACAGCCATTACATTCAATTTAAACATGCCGTTTTGGGCGTAGCCCTTACCAACATACGTTCCTCGTTTAGTAAGTACAAATTGATCGCTCTCAAATACTAAACGAAATCCAAACTTGTTAAGCAACCATCCCGAGACTAGATTCTTCCGCAAGTCCGGGACATACAACACGTTGCTTCAAGCCAAACTTGTTAAGCAACCATCCCGAGACTCGTTTCCTGAGGTCCACTTCAAGATCACCGTTCCTTCACCCATGATGTCAGCGGTGGCTGCATTGCCCATATACAGCTTCTCATCTCCTTCAAGCGCCTTGAAGGTGGTAAAGAGGGTTTTGTCTGCACAAACATGACGGGTCGCTCCCGTATCAACCCACCAACATTTTGGAGTATTGGTCACCGTATTGACCTCATCCATCATTGCACTTTTGTCGGAAATTATTGCCACCAAAGGCATTCCGTCTTCATCCACCATGTGCGCACGCTCACGCTTTGGTTTCTTGCATTGGTTAGCCCGATGCCCCGGCTCGTCACAGTTGTAACAAGTCCCTTGGAACGTTGGAGGTTTCTTTTTCGCAACCCCTTTCTTCGGTCCAAGTTTGCTAGCCTTTGCTTTCCCTTTGTCCTTTTTCCCCTTGCCCTTGGCGCCTTTAGAGGATTGCCCATGCTCGACCAGATTTGCGCTAGCACTAGGCTGCACAAGGCTGTTTTTTAGGGCGATCCTATTCTCCTCTTCTATACGAAGACGAAGAACAAGGTCCTCCACCGACATTTCCTTCCGCTTGTGTTTAAGATAATTCTTAAAATCCAACCAAGCAGGAGGTAATTTCTCAATCATGGCTGCCACTTGAAATGTCTCGCTAAGTACCATTCCCTCGGCATGGATGTCATTTAGTATAATTTGCAACTCTTGGACTTGGTTCATAACCGGCTTGTTATCAACCATTTTGAAGTCCAAGAAACGGGCGACAACAAATTTCTTTGTTCCCGCATCCTCCGTTTTGTACTTTTTCTCCAAGGACTCCCATAACTCTTTGGAAGTCTTGATATTATAGTACACATTATACAGGGCATCCGAGAGACCGTTGAGTACATAGCCTCGACATATGAAATCCGAATGCTTCCACGCATCTACCGCGCTCAGAGCCTGAGCGTCGGTCTCCCCTTCCGCAGGTTGGGGAGCGGTTTCCGTCAAGAACCTCGCAAGGTTCATGGTGGTCAAGTAGAAGAACATTTTCTGTTGCCACCGCTTGAAGTGTAGACCCGAGAACTTCTCAGGTCTTTCAGCATGATTTGCCACTGTGGACGCTCCCACAGTGTTGGCAGGGGTTCCAACGACAACATTCGTATTGTTGTTGTTTGAGGTCGACATTCTGAAAAAATTAAAATTAAAATTTTAGTCAAAAAATTCTGATTTACGCACAAACCAGAAGGAAACTACTAAATTTTAATTTTACCACAATTTACTGTTTCGGCTTTTAAGTCCAACTTTGAAGACCAAAAACAGAAAATTTTTTATTTTTAGAACTTACTAATTGGCTTCTAAGTCCAATTTTGAAGACCAAATCAGAAAGTTTAGCAAATTTTAGGACAAAACTGAAAGTAACCAGAATGGTTTTCAACCAAAGTCGCTCCTTTGAAGGTGAAAACCAAAAAAAAATCTGTTTTTAAAACACAAACTGAGTGAAAACAAAACTGGTTTGAATCACAAACAGAATGGTTTTGATTATACGAACGGTTTTAAAAAATTTGTTTTAAGATTGTAGGAACCGTTCACATAAATAAATAAAATAAACAAATTTTTTAATTAACTGATTACAAAACACAGAAATAAAGAAAGCAAAAATACAGTACAAATACAAGAACTTAGATGAAGAAGAAGGCTGAGGCACGTGTTCAACACGCTTCCCTTAAAACAAATTCCGAGTCTCCCAAGAGTACTCGTTTTGTTTCCCAGGGTACAACAGCCGAAGCAGCGTACTGCCGGAGATAGCCTACAACCCGAAGGTTACCTTGAAAGCTGCAAGAAAAGAACAGAAGAATGTAGAAAGAAAGTTGAAGTAGCTGTTGTATTGCTGGTGATCTCTTCTGCTGGGTATGGAGCTGTATTTATACAGCTCCTAATCCGAAACAGTCAAAACGAATTAAAGAGAGGTTTAAATTGCATTAAACGTCTTCAATGCAATTTAATACGTCATTTAATTCTCAGTCAAAGCCAGTTAACTCGTCAGTTACGAAGCTGGACTGAAACTGCTCTGTTATTCAATGCTGGAAGCTTTCTGCGCGCGCGCGCGCGCCCATGCGCGGTGCGGCATCTTGGCTCACAGCCGTGCGCCGTATTGGCTCACTCTGGTGCGCCGCGCACGACACAGCAGGACCCATGCACCATGCGTGCACCCGCGCGCGCATGACTGCCACGTCATGCGCCGCATCACCTACCACTTGGTCCTTGCAACCCTTGTGATCCACCACGCGCACGTGGTCAAAAATACAAAGGCGGCTCTCAAGCGGCTCGCGGCGATGCGAAGTGCGCCTCATCGCCCACGCCGCGCGCGCGTGCGAGCGTGTGCGAGCGCGAGCGCGGGTTAGGGTGCTCCGCACCCTTCGCGAGGACACTAGTGTGTGCTTCCATGAAACAATAAGGATGGAGAGTTCCACCTTAAATACCCATTTAAGTTCCATCTCTCATCCGATGTGGGACAAGGTGCTACTTTCCCTTTTGTTTCAGCATTGAATGTTCCAAACACCCAACTTTGAGCATCGATATCTCATTCATCTTAGCTCGGTTTTGGACGTGGTTTAGTTCGTTGCGAAGCTCTTCCAACATAGAACACAAACCCACAAATAAATATATAAAACCCGCTCATTTTATTATATTTATTTCTAGTCCAAAATAGGAAAAAATCATTTTCCTATATTTGTGAAAAATGCTATTTTCACCTATTTTTCCAACAAAACAGTTCTAGTAGTGACAGTTGCAGTGCTGCAAACCTTTGTCTTAGAGGGGAACATGGGCGACGCACTCAACACTCATGACACAAAGATCCTCTCAACAGTTTGAAAGTAGTCGGCAACAACATCCTTAGAGTAATTTGGCAAACATCAGTCTTAATAATCTCAACATGCGAGATTTGTTTCTAATGAATTAAAATCCGGCGATTTACAGGCTAGGTGAGACTTCAATGATGCAAACCATTTTCTTGGAAAAATTCAAACAAGGAGACATGGACCACGTAGTGAGAAATCTATTGATCATGACTCCAAGGTATCAATTATGAAATGGGATTCGTTTTTGGGTCGCTGGATATGATTGCTGATAATAGGATTCGTTTTTTCGGGCACCATGGGTTTGTATTTGTTTTAACTTCTTTTAAGTTATTTAATTCGTTTTCTATTGATGGTCCCAACTATTTAAAAAGGGGTGATAAGGATGAAATGTGTAAGTTCATATAAAGAACGTTTTGCTAAGTATGAAAACGATAATAGCCACTTTTAGGATTGGTTCGTAATTTTAGAAAACTACAAAATTATTAAGTGTTAACTAAATATAATCTCCAAATCATAGAATATGGGTTCGATCCGTAAATTATGTAGGCCTAGAAGCATTAAAATTAAATGATATTTATGGAGCTTTGTTAGCCTTTTCCTTGTTCTAAATTGATTAATTATTAATATATTAAAGAATTCTATCTATTTGACTTATTTGAGAAAGAATCACTGGTGTGATTAAATTAATTTAGTCAACACTTTCACGATTATTATATTAATGATTATTCTGATAACATTGTTGATAAGCCCATCTAGAAATTTACAAATATCTAAACGGGGTAAGATCAAATAAAAAGTCAATTTTCTCTAAGTAAGATGAGAAAGAATCTTAACCGTTCATTTTTTAAATCAATGGTTAATATGAAAGGGTAGGAGAAAGGAGGAGTGCAAGGATATCTTGGGAAAATCCTATTTATGGACTTTCTCTCTCCACATGCTATTCCACCCCATTTTTTAAACGTTCATAACTTTTTTATACGACATTATTTTTTCATAAAAATTTCACCGTAAAATCGAGCGTCTTTTTATCTTTAATTTGAGTACCATATTGCTATATAAAATATTAAAACTAAAAAACCCACTTAAATGTGTTGTATTTCTATGTTGTATAACATTTTTTTGTGCTGAATTTTTGTACTATATTTTTGTGCTAAATTTTTTTGTCTTAAATTTTTTTCCCTAATTTTTTTGTGCTGGATTTTTTTGTACTACATTTTTTTGCTGAATTTTTTCGTGCTATATTTTTTTGTACTAGATTTTTTTGTGTTATATTTTTTTTACTACATTTTTTGTACTAGATTTTTGTGCTATATTTTTTTGTACTAGTTTTTTTGTGCTAGATTTTTTTGTACTAGATTTTTTTTTTGTTGTATTTTAAAAAAAAAACAAAAGGGGTGTCACATGTCATTTTCACTCTTATTTATAAGGACCAAAATGCCCTTCATTCCTACTTATTAGGAGTGTCACATGTCATCATCACAATCCTTCTTAGGCTACTTAGGCAAAATCCATTTTTTAGTAGATCCTTCCCCATATCTAAACAACACTAGTATATAATTCTATATCGTATATATATATATATATATATATATATATATTGTTTTCGAGGGAGATAAATAGTAATTATATATACTAGTAGTTGGACCCGTGTAAAACACGGATAGTTTTAGTAACGTTTTATTATATTAGTTAGTAAGTAATTATCGGTTCATTTAGATTGTCGGGGATTTGATATATATTGACATTCAAAGTCATTGTCCAGAAAGCAGAAAAATTAATAATAAGTCTAATCTTTATACTAATAAATAAAAATGAAGTACACTTGGATGATTATTAAGCTCCTCATTTTGATTTTTGACACTTGTCAATTATCTAGATTACTTTTGTCACGTTTCATGTTTTGAGCATCTCTACATTTTACTAATCTTTTTATTTAATTGTTGATTGATGCATTTACTATAAATAAACTATAAGTCAATTGTAATTAATTTGTGTGTTATTTTTTTTTCTTAAATACAACAAACAAAAAATTAATATGTAATTATCTTGAAATTCCATTATGTATAACTTTACATTTAAAGTTTTTGTGTCCGAAGGACGTGTTAAGATTGAAGTTCAACCACGGGTGGTGCATAGAAATTTTAGTTTTAGACGGAAGACTTGTGTGCAAACACAGGTGGTGTTTAGAAATTTTACATACCAAATTTTATTAAACAATGAATCACCATGGCATAACATGTCATCAAAAACCGAAAAGTATATATCATATCTACACTAAACTTGACACCATGACATGACATGTCATCAAAAACCATTTAAAATAACTAACGAAAACAATATATATCATATTTACACTAAACTCACTATCCTGACATCTCGAGGGGACGTCTGGATCATCCAGCCTGATTTGTTCTACATGGTCCACAAAAAAAGTACACAAGTCAATATTCACATTGCTTTCCAATTGATCCAGTTATTGCAGACCTGTACAAAAAGAATGTATACAAACACATTCTGAACTTAGTACAATACTAACCTATATATTTGACATAAACAACTAAATAGGCTGTAAAGATTTATACCAGTTGAACACATTATAAGAGTGTCCACAAATTATTAAAACTGAACGTTTTGAGATTTAAACTGTTCAGTTCACGATTTGGCGGCTAAGTTTTAAAAAGGTCAAGGCGCTTCGAGGCGTTTAGATCTCAAAAGCCGAGGCACGAAGCGCTAGACGAGGCGAGAGCATCACATATGTGAGGCACTCAACTTAAAAATATTAAATCAATAATCATGCATGGCATATTTTACGAATTTTTTCATGAACACAAAGTTATTGAACTAACCTAACTGATTATTACACTAAGAATCTACACTCAGAATTAAAAATAAATATTATACTAATTATATTCTCAACTGCAATACATATTTTGGTTATGGACCTTTTAAATATATAATCAAACGCCTTATGTGGTGTCTTAATCATTTACCTAAATCTTTTCACATCTTAAATTTCCTGCACGAGGTTACTTCCTATTAAAAACAAAGGACCAACAAGTAGCAACACATCTTTCTCAAATCAATGTTTCTTCCTCGACATCATAACCTGACTTGTCACTTTTCCAATTCTTATTTCCTGGACTAAATTTGATTATTTTTTTAGTTATTATATCCATCAACATCACGTCATTACAACATTTGAAAAAACATATAGAGTAGTCCTGTATCCACATTGTTGATCATGAATCTTAAGCATATACAGTTTTAACAGGAGAGCAATTGTAAAGGTTTACGGTTTACCAGTCAATCCGTTGAAAATGCACGCCTAATTCTACTTTCTCTCAGTAATTTAACATCGAAACACATGTCATCCTATGTGATTTAATATCTTAATCATTTACATTTTTAACAGGAGAGCAAATGGAACGGTTTACCAATCAATCCTAATTAATATGCATCTTACTCATATAAACTTTTAACAGGATATCAATTCGAAAGGTTCACCAAATTAGACCTCATTTTCACAGCACCTAAAATCACTCTACAAACTTCAATTTATAAACCTAATCAACCGATCTAGATCGCACAAACTCATCCACAAATCCTAACAGATCGTTCAACAGTCAAGGGTAGAGCAACCAAATGAAGCAAGCTGTTTGATTTTTGTCATTTTTATGTTTGTATAGATATTTTCGAACTTTTATTTGAAAACCGATGCATATCACAGAACTAAGCCTTTTACCTTGGTTGCTTAAATTTCAAGATCATCAATCTTGATCTCACTTGAAACTGGTCTCAGCATACAGATGAAGAACAAATAAGATTTTTTAAAAGCCACATTGTGCGCATGCCTGAAAGATATAACTTCCAAAAACTCAGTATCAATCTAGAAAAGAAAAATGAAGCATAAGACTTTCATACCGACTAGTGCAAAACCCAACTCGCGATCCTTCTCTACAATACAAACCAACCGAAAACATCAAACGGCTCATTTTGCACTCGTTCTTAACTAAATGACACTAACTGTCGCAACCCCCGCCCCCTATCTGTCCCGGGAACAGGTGGCCGCGAGACCAGTTGTGGTCGTATCATTTTTCTTATCAATTTGGCAGCGGAAATTTCATCAGGACCGTAGTTAGGAAATGTTTATCAGAGTAAAACGACCATATTTAATAAACACATGGGTAAAACCAAAGTTTCTTATTACAACATATTTATAGGGATAAACCCTATTTTATTAAATTTAAAACATCGTCTTTTAGGTAACTTTTATAGCCATATTTTTCCAAGCCGTCAGTGCTCTCCAGCTGGCTTTCTTCTAATTAGCTTTTACATTTTGTTACCTGAAACACGTTTTAAAAATATTTGTCAGTGGGAATTACTGGTGAGTGAATCCCAGTTTAATCAAGAAACATTTTATTCTTAACAGCATTGAGAGCAATCACATTGTTTATTTCTACACAATTACTCATTCAGTATTGTCAATCCTGACTGGTGGATCATATTACACATTGGCTAACTCGTTGTCCAATGGTAACGTGTTCCACATTTTGTATACAAAACCCCAACATACCGGCAGGAATTGAAGAACTACAAAGACTCAATCACTGCTTAATAGCATTGTAAAACATTTAAGGTTTTGTAAAAACAATTTACAAAAAAGGAGATTACTCACATTTTTGTCTTAGGTTTTCTATAAGGATTTCCCGAGAATTATCTATAATTTACACAATGCACACGTGTTAGTATAACAACCCTTTATATTTACATTAGTTATACCCTCCCCGAGACGGCATTCCAACGACTACGTCGAGCAGAACCCTGACAGCCGTTACGGAACCCTGGATCAATCGGGCAGTGTATCTAATACGTAACCGGGGTTATAATACTTACATCGGGGCAGAACTTCGTTAATTAGGGGAGTATAATGCCCGCAAATTACTTATACTACGTAGAAATTCGTTGAGAAAGAAAAGATTTGAGCGAGTTTCGACTGAAGGCCCGATGCCTTCTTATATAGGGCTGTAATCCAAGTCTCTCGCAGCCCACGTAAGGTAAGGCTAAGGCCTATGCGGCTTTTGTGCAAATTATACTAACACGTGTGCTTTTGTGTAAATTATAGATTGTCACCAGGAAACCCTAAAGGATAATCTAAGACAACAATGTGAGTTGATCCGCTTTTTGTAAACCTTTTGTTAACTGTTTTTACAAAACCTCATACAATTAAATGTATATTAAGCAGTTATTGAGTATTTGTAAGAATACAATTATCATGAGTATGTTGGGGTTTTGTATACAAAATTTGTTACCACCTGGTCAAGGAGTAACATTTCCACAAGTCGGGTCTGACAGTACCATGAATGTTAATTGTTATAACTTGGAAACAAATGTAATTGCGAGATCGCCCTCAATACTGAACAATGGTTTTTATTTAAACTTGATTAAACTGGGATTCACTCACTAGTATTTCCCACTGACAAATGTTTTTAAAACGCGTTTTAGGTAACAAGTTGTGAAAGCCAAATAGAAGCCAGCTGGACAGCACTGAAGGCTTGGAAAAGTGGCAATAAAGTTACCTAAAATAAAATAGATGTTTTTATTAAATAAAATAGGAATTATTGCTATGAAAACGTGTGTTGCGAACTTTGGTTTATCCCACATGTTTAATATTA
>JARYGA010018562.1:0-42834 GCA_030545235.1 Helianthus tuberosus | reverse complement strand
GGTGGAGGATGAGCGACACCAACCAGGACCCCTCGGAGTATGTCTTGGGGAGGTTCCGGATGTAGGGCATACCATTCGGCCGGGATGATGACTTCCGGCACCACATTCCATGCCCTTTGGGTGATAATCGGTACCAAAGGAGGAGAGGCGAGAATGTTCAACCTTTGGTGCAAAAGGTTGACCTCCCGGAGACATCCTTCTAGTCCCACCGTCAAATGATTAATGCGGTCGACCAAGGCCTCTTCCACACTTGTTACTTCATCAAGAGCTTCTCTTAAGGCGTAAACATAGTTTACAAGAGAATCCTCAACTGTAGATGATCTTCTCCACTGCCGGTTGTTCCTGGAATGCGACGAAGAGTTTCCGCTTGTTCTACTTGCCATTCTGAGAAAACATGCCGAAAAGAGTTCAATTTTATGGGTTCAGTACTTCGGACACGGCCCCGTGTTCAGTAAACACGGCCCCGTGTTCAGATATCTGCAGCATTTTTGGACAAGGAATCTTGGGGTTTCAAATTTTTTTTATGATTTTTGAAGCATTTTTTAACTTAAATAACTTGAAACATTGTTATATAACTTATTTTTATCAAGATTCCATGAACAAAAATCTAACAAACATCTCAATAAGGCTTGAAACTATAAAAGGTTCAAGCTTTAATGGAATTATGAAGAAAATTGAAGAAGATGAAAGTGGATAAAAGAGGAAAGGACAAGAAGATAGTTGAGAAACTTCTTTTAGAAAATACCTAGGATGGTATGTGAGAATATTCCTCAAATCTCTGTCCCTGGAATGGTTCAAATGTGCAGGATTCTTGGCTGCATTTATAGAAAACGACAGTACGCTGCGCACGGCCCCGTGTCAGCTGGACACGGCCCCGTGTGCAGATGGAATCCTGACACATTTTTGTCCGCATTCTGACAAAATCAGAAGGGAATATTTTGGGTGGACACGGGGGCGTGCTGACCTGGACACGGCCCCGTGTCTAGAAGCTGTCTTAAGGATTTCTTCAAATTTTAAGGAATTTTTCCAGATCGGGTGGTTCCTTACTGGATGGAACAACCCCATAGTGCCTAAGATACCTTAATTGTTCTAGATTAAGATGAGAACGCAAGAGGTTGTCGGTGAGGGTGATTCCTATGCTATATGTAGGTGGACAAGTCCAACCCTTTCCCGGGCTCTCGTTAAAGAAGGTATATGTCGAATCGCTCAGGTCTATGTATGCATCAAACGAAGTTGATGGGGAGTCCTTCATGGCACAATCGACACAGGGACGACTATCGCTCAAGTCCTCACTAGAGTTAGAAGTATCATTGGAAACAATGAAGTTGTTTGAATGCGGTTCCAACCCCTCTTCTTGGTTATTGTCTTGGAAAAGATTATTGAAATCTTCCCTAAGTTCTTTTAACCAATTAAAAATTAGATCTTCTAGTTGAAATAATTCATCGAGAAGCATTTCTCCTAGAATATCTGGTTGGGCGCATTCGAGGGAGCGATAGGGATTATTTTTACTTTCGCCCCTCTTAAGGATACTAGGAAATGATGGGTCTATATAGTGGGGTTTATAATTTAGAAAAAAGCATTCTAATTCTTTATGGTTACCACCACATAATTGACACCACATAGTACCATAAGAGTGCCGAAAGTAAAAAGTATCAGTATCACTCATGGTTGTGTCAGAAATTACCAACCGTCGGGACCTTACGGTTCTGTTTTCAGTAACTGAAACTTGGGCACGGGGGCGTGTTGAGTGGGCACGGCCCCGTGTTCAGCTTACTGTCTGACTTAAAACAGGATTGCCAGTTCCAATGATTGGGCACGGGGCGTGTTCAGCGGGCACGGCCCGTGCTGAGTTCTGCAGAAGCTGAAAAATCTAAAAAAAAAATCCTAAAAAAAAATGAAAAATAAGAAAAACGATTAGGCCGTTGATTCCTAACTTTCTTAAAATCCTTGTGTCCCCGGCAACGGCGCCAAAAACTTGATGCGTGTGAAGTGTTATATATATATTAGGTGTATATTTTAAGCCCCTGTAGGTCCCCGTAATCCCGTATGGATCGAACAAGACTGTTAATCTATCAAGGGTGCGGAATCCCCTTGATTGATCTTCGAACACAGAATCAAGAATATGTAGATGAACAAGAACTCGAACACACAAACACACAAACTTTCAAACTGATCTTCTGTGATTATCAAACCTTAGAAAACGTTTTACAATCACTAAGATCTACAAGAACCTAACAGCCGATTTCTGTTTTGTTCTTCAACTCTCAAACTTGAATGCTCACTTGAATGCTCTCTTTTGTTATCTAAAGTGTCTAAGGTGTCTCATGTGTCTAACCCAAAACTCTAGTCTAAGGCTGTTTATATACACACAGCCAAGACCTGCGAATTGGGCTTTGCCCATATTACATTTGTTACATAACTTGGGCCTAATAGACTTAATACAAACTTGGACTGATTGGGCTTCATAGAACTCGTTTTTCTTTAAGTCTTCATGATCCAATCTTCTGTTTAATATCCAAAGACCAATCCAAAGCTGTTGTCACATAACATGCACCAACAAACTCCCCCTTGACAATAGCTTGCAAAGGAAACTTTAGTCTTCAGAATCTCACAGTCTTTGGTCTTTGGATAGCGTCAGCTTCAACATGAATTCTGTCTTTGTCAGCAACAGACTCCCCCTAAGCTGATGCATCCAATCACCAAATCTTCCAAGTTTTGAGACAGCATTCAATGTTAGCATCCACTCTGCATTGTAGAAGGAGGATTCTACCAAGCAGCAACAAACTCCTCCTCTCTTCACAGCAACTTCTCATCAACAAAACTGCTTCAATCTGTATACTATAAAACAGATATCTCGAGAAACCATAAGAATTTTTCAACATAGTTAAAGAATTATTATTATCCAAGAGATTTGTTATACTGTATCAGATTAAGCTTTTTCAAATTTAGCACCAACACGCACAAATTTTAAACAAACACCTTATAACCTGCATGATTTAAAACATTTTGAACCCACTTTCTAACACAGTCTCCCCCTATCGGTAACAATTCCTCCAAGAATAACAGTTTTCCGTACATTAAGAATTTTAACAGAAAAAGACACTATTTTTGGATTTTTATATTTTCTGAAAGCAGATAAATACGAAAAGCAATAAACACTCTATTTTTGTGAGAATCACCGGTAAGAAGATCATATCAGCACAATCAAACTGTTTTCACACTATTAGATAATTCTTTATTTAATTTTTAGTGAAAAGCAGTTCAAGACGATTACCAGTATGTTTGTCCACCTAAACAAAATGCATGAACATTTCAAGTACCATTACCGTATGATACGTTAAGGTAATTTTATTATACCGAAATACTAGTGTGTCCCACTTCAGGATATACCCCCGCGATCAAGGTATGCACAAAGATTCATCGTAGTCGGTGAGTACACTGATTATCATCTGATTGACCGTATAAATGATGTGAGAAACTCACTTATTTTGATTGAAAACAAGCCCTATGTGATAGAATCACTTATTTATGAGGAACTTGATTTTCATATGCATGAGGGCACAAGAGCAAGTCCGTGAACAGGTCAGTACTTTCGTACAGCAGAGAGACGAACTTGACTGCCGGATAAATGTGATATTTTATCACTTATTTGAGGGACATGTGATTGTTGATCACTTATTGAGGGCGAATGCAGTATGTATACGTATGTATGGTATCATGGAAGATCTAGACTTCGTCTCCGTTTGTTTCGGTAAAAGAAACAACCATGATACCCAGATGATAAGCAGCATAAAGACCGAAAACTTCAGACTTTGGCAATCTATCAACGCAAGATTTAAGGTCATTAAACCATACACCACTGATGTGTTCCCCACTCATACTCAGTGCATTTAGGTTTATATCACTTTGGTAAGTTGATTATTTCATGCTTTTGTCTACTGGTACATCATATAATGAAGCTGCTATCACACTTAATGCAATTTTATGGTTCAATTTCAGTGTGACAGTCTAACTTGCCGATGTACAATCATTTCTCCTTTTTCACACAGTGATAACTCATTTTTTATTTTCTATTTTTTTATGTTTTTGATTTTTCAATGTTTTTGTATTTTTGATTTTTTTTTTTTTTAAGAAAAGCAGTAAACTATTTACAAAAATTCTTATGAAAAACCAGTTATTCAGGATTCCTCATCCCGTTGAGTTCGACTAAGTGTTCAAAGCGAGCCCTGTCAAAAGCTTTAGTATAAAGATCTGCCAGGTTATCTAGTGTGGCGACTCAGCACTTTGAACTTCAATTTAAATCAATTAATATAAATATATCAACAATCTCACATCCCCCTTCATATGCCTAGAGCAGCCACTATCAACATAAGTTGATAATCCTCCTTAGCAGCTCCTGCACACACCAACTAAGAAATTAGTTAGATTGGGGGACCCAAACCTTAATGGTCTTGGGTCGTCCAAATTCACCAACCACTGGAACATCCATCCAATATCCATTACTCCTAACTGGAGTCTTGGATCTCAGACCTGTTGATGGAAATGGGGCATGATTTTCATAAGGTCTCTGGTCCTGAGGGTACCTATATGTGTTTGGACTATGTGACCTTTGAAAATTTTGATTTTGATATCTTAAATTTTGATTCCAAGAAGCTTGATTGTTATAATTTCTAAAGTCATTGTTATAAAAATTTCGACAACCGTTATTTTGATATCGATTTTGATATTGACCTTGACTTCTGAAATTATTTGCATTATAGTTGTTCACTCTTGGTGAAACGCTTCTAGGTCTCTCAAATCTGCCTGATGGAGATCTAGGCTGAAATCTTTGTTGATTTCTTTGAAAATGTGGAACTTGTGGAGTTCCTGTTCCAGCCTTATCTACACCAACAGCAACATTTACTGGTTGCTTAGGAGCAGATTTCTTTGGAGAATTTGAGCCTTTCTCCTCACTATCACCTTCCTTCACTGGTAATTTCCCTCTCTGTTTTTCACTAAGTTGTGCTTCACTCTTTTTGTTAGGACAGCAGCTTGCTACATGTCCCTTGACATGACATTTGAAGCACGATCTCTTTCTCGAAGACTTCTTAGCTGGAGTCTCTGAGGTAGATCCCTTATCAGATGGTGATGATCCCTTGGATGAACCATGTTCAGTTTGCTTGACTTCAGATTTTTCTATGTTCTTATTTTTAGCAAACTCTACATTCGATTCATTTTCAATAACAGCAGTTTCGTTTTTCATATCACTACCTTGAACAAAATTAATCTTTTTAACAAAAGCTTGATTTTTATTCTTAGGTGGTGAATTTTTCCTTTTCAAAGGTTCACTGTTATTGTTTTCCTTAGCCTCATCACTCTCAGATCCATCACCTTGACTTGATGTGGATCCGAAACTACTTGGTGCAGATGCCATAAAGTCTGCTAGCTCATTTTCACTCGGCAGGAATGAATAGTCATGACTAAGTGGAGGTGGAACTTCATTAAAACCTTGGAAGCCCACACTTGTCTTGTCATTACTCTTCTTTAACCCACCCATCATGTGTTTCATTACAAAAGATGAATCTCTGAATTGACCTAATTTCTTTTCAAGTTCAACAATTTTGAGTTGTGCATCTGACAACTCTTTGCATTTTTCAGAAATCTCTTTTGTTTTCTCAGCCATCATGTCATGAGCTAAATCTATTACTTGAAGTTTTTCATTTAACTTGCATGTTAACGCTTCAATTTCAGCTTCACAACCTTTTATTTTCTTCAAGTATGACGATTCATTCCTTTTAACAAAAAAATTTGCTTCTTTTATGTTAGACATCTCACTTACCAGACTTTGGTTTTGTGTTGTCAACCTGGCAACCTCACCCTGTAGTTCACGACATCTCAAACATACTGAATTAGATTGTACCTCTTTCTCATGAACTTCTGTATTTTCATCAGCAACAACCTGTTCAGCTTCACTCTCTTTCTCTACTTCAGCATCCACTTTTGCTTCAGCATTCTTCACTTCAGATTCAGCATCACTCACACTAGTTTCAGCCTCATCAACTGGCACTATCTCTGCCATGAATGCACGAGTAACACTCTCATTTCCCTGATATTTCTTTTGTAATGCATCCCACATATCCTTTGAATTAGTGTACTTTGTGAAGGTATGCTTGATGCTATCAGGTAATGACGTCTTTATTGTAGCCAATGCTCTTTTTTCAGCCTCATACATCTTTTTATCACCCTCTTTCATGTTCGCATAGTCTGTTAGACGTTTTCTGCCCTCATAATCATGTGTAGGGTTTATGTACCCATCTTCAATACATATCCACATACGTACATCCTGAGATTCAATGAAGGATTTGAAGTTTGCCTTCCATGTAAGATAATTCTCCACTTTCATCATCTTAGGTGCATTCAATTTTGTCATGTTCGACATTTTAACGCAAACAGACTGGTAAAACCGTACAAAATATCTCCGAAAACAGTGGTTACTAACTTACACCGTTAGAATCGTCTCGAAAAGACAAATCCAATGATATATATTGTCGAAAACCGAATTCGGGATTTTCCAGAGTCTTTTTTTTTTTTTTCTCTAAAAATCACACGAATTCAACGGTGCAAACAGTTTCTTCAAACGAGCTACGGATCAATTTCTATTTGCAAAACACTGAAATTTTATCGACGCTTGCCAACAGAAATTCCACCCTTTGATTTTCCTGTTAAATTCGCTGGTTTTGAAGTCAATTTCGCTGGCCTTTTATACTGTTAATTTCGCTGGTAATTTCGCTAATACAACGATCAGTAAAATCGCCGAAAAACCGTAATAACCTCGCTGAGGACGATTACACGGTTACCAAAGTCGCCTTTGGATTTAACTTCGCCGGGTCAAACAATTTCGCTGGTTACAGAGATATCAAGCCTCAACTTCGCTGGTCAGTCTGCAAATTTGTTAAAATCGCCAAGAGCTGATTTGGCCACCCAGCAACCCAATCCTGAAACATGCAGCAGCTGACAATCCAGAACTTAATCAGCAGCTCCTGCAAACACGAAAACAGTCAAAACAAATAAGCAAAACAGATTAAAATACACGAATTTTAAACTGTTCTTCAAGTGTTCTTCCTGTTCTTCAAGTGTTCTTCCTGTTCTTTCTTAAAATAAGAAAAACGATTAGGCCGTTGATTCCTAACTTTCTTAAAATCCTTGTGTCCCTGGCAACGGCGCCAAAAACTTGATGCGTGTGAAGTGTTATATATATATTAGGTGTATATTTTAAGCCCCTGTAGGTCCCCGTAATCCCGTATGGATCGAACAAGACTGTTAATCTATCAAGGGTGCGGAATCCCCTTGATTGATCTTCGAACACAGAATCAAGAATATGTAGATGAACAAGAACTCGAACACACAAACACACAAACTTTCAAACTGATCTTCTGTGATTATCAAACCTTAGAAAACGTTTTACAATCACTAAGATCTACAAGAACCTAACAGCCGATTTCTGTTTTGTTCTTCAACTCTCAAACTTGAATGCTCACTTGAATGCTCTCTTTTGTTATCTAAAGTGTCTAAGGTGTCTCATGTGTCTAACCCAAAACTCTAGTCTAAGGCTGTTTATATACACACAGCCAAGACCTGCGAATTGGGCTTTGCCCATATTACATTTGTTACATAACTTGGGCCTAATAGACTTAATACAAACTTGGACTGATTGGGCTTCATAGAACTCGTTTTTCTTTAAGTCTTCATGATCCAATCTTCTGTTTAATATCCAAAGACCAATCCAAAGCTGTTGTCACATAACATGCACCAACAGCCCCTTTAACACTTATTTTTAGCCAAGTTTTAAATTTATAAAACACGATATTTTACTAACACTAAACACACATATGGGCAAGTGCACCCATCGTGAGCGTAGTATAGCGTTGGTAAGATACCGAGGTCGTCCAAGGACACAAGAGCTTTTAATACCGGTTTATCCTCAACGTCTAATCAAAGTAAAAAGTTTAGAAAAATGTTTTAAACTAAGAAAAATAAAAACTAACTAAAATGCTGAAAATAAAAATAAAAATAAAACAGATAGACAAGATGAATCACTTGGTTCCGACTCGTATCTAATGTAACCTTTGATTATTTCCGCACTTTTGCACATGATTAAGAGATTATCTTAGTTATTGTAGTAGGCCCCTCTTTTGAAGGTGACGTTACCCTCACCCCAGTAGTTTGAGTCATAAAGGATACAATCCTAAAAGGGTGGATTATTGGAAGATAATGAATTAAGTTATTAATGCAATATTATGGTAGGCCCCTCTTTTGGAGGTGACGTTACCCTCGACTAAGTAGTCTGAGTCAGCAGGAATACAGTCCTAAATAGCCGGGTTATAGTATTAATAGTAGTTAACTTATGAGGGGATCAAAGAGTTTGGACCCCCGCCATCCAATACCGTAAAGTATTGAAGGAGGTCCTACTAATTTTTACCCAGGTCCATTGCAGGACCTCTAAACGCTGAACAATGGCAAGACCTTTACCAAACCGTTCCCTTAACCCCTGACCAGGTAGCCAACATACCTCCATATAGACCGTGGAGATATGAATGGTGAAAATCTTTTATTTTATATAGACAGTAAAATAATTTCAAGACACCACGGACAAACGATAAAGAAAGATCACCTTCAACATAAGCAACTAGTTATTAAAGTCATTAATACGAAACCAAATAAAAAGTGCAAAAGATTAGAAATAAAAAGTATTAAACTAGACACTTTGTCTTCACCAAGTGATGTAAGAGACTTAGGCAAACATGGCCTTGATTGTCAAGAACTCTTACGATCAATCTTGGATCCCGAGACGACTCACACACTCTACGATGGACAATGGATGATGGTGGTGGATGATGGTGTTATGGTGGTGGTGGGTGGTGGGTGAAGTGTGAGAGAGGTGGTGTGCCAAGGGATGGTTTGAGCTTGCGCCAAGCACATCTATTTATAGGCTGAACAGAAGCTCGGGCACGGCCCCGTGTCCACATCCTTCTCTTTCTTCATTAAATGCAGCTTTGTCTTATTAGTTGACCACGCCCCCGTGTCCGCTGAGCACGACCCCGTGGTGCAGAAGAATCTTTGTACTATGCAGATTTGGTGGATTGTGCGAATCTTATAGTTGACCACGGCCCCGTGTCCGCTGAGCACGGCCCGTGGTGGGCAATAGAAGCTTCTACCACTTTGTCTTTTCTGCTGACACTTGGGCACGCCCCCGTGCTGGCTGAGCACGGGGCGTGTTCATGCTTCTGATCTCTTGTTTTGCTTGGGAAGATGCTGTCGTGGGGTCGGGCATGTCACATCTTGTTCCTTTTCTTGTATTTATGTCAGATTTTGATGTCTTTTTGCTTCTTTTGTTAATTTGAGCTCATTTAATCCTGAAAATACAAAAGGAAGACAAAAGCACACCTTTTCCAACATTAGTACTAAAAAGGGGTTAGTTTTATGCCTCATTTGATGAAATTTATATGTTAATATTTGAACACATCAATAGCCTATCTGGTTGATAGTCGTGTGTGCGTCTTCAACTGGTGGGCTTCTTTCTCTATAACCAGATGCTTTCCAAGGTTAACCCTTTCCTTTCTTGTTGCGCTTATCACTGACATGCTAGCTATAGCTGTACTGATGGTTGTCGTCACCGGTCAGTTGCTTATCGATTCTTGCGATGGTTTTAGCTGCTTCTATGAAGTTGTCCCAGTCTTTAGGGCCTCCATCTCTACCTTTGACTCTCTTAATCAGGTCATCGCATTTAACGGCGTGCATGAAGTGTACGCGCATCATCTGTTCTCCAACGTTTCCTATCTCCAAGCACTCTTTGTTATATCTGGTGATAAAATCTTCGATCTCCTACTGTTCTTTTCTCCAGATATTCAGACAGTCTGCAGAGTCTCTGGTATGCCTACGTTGTTGGCTGAAGTATGACAAGAACTTGTCTTGAAAGTCCATCCAGGACTTGATTCTTCCTACTGGTAAACTATCAAACCATGTGCGTGTTGCGCCTATGACACCAAACTGGTAATGACCAACCACCTACAACACCCTCACTTGTAAAAACTTGAAGGTGATCATCGGGATCTGTTAGGCCGTTGTATTTTCCCATGTTGAGTGGCAGCTTAGTCTTCTCCAATGGGGCCATAGCAATTTCTTTAATGAACTTAGATTTTTCAGCGGTAGCTCAAAGTGAAGTCATGCTCAGCATTTAGGTTGTACCATGCGCGCGCGGGGGGTCTGTACGCCTCGTGGTTTGGTGGCAACCTGCTGAAAACAGAAGTTTCTTCCTGTCTGTAAGTGGAATCTTCTTCTTCATTGTAATCCCCCCACTCTTTGTTGATATTGCGCGAGCCCAATCGGCTGTGTAGTGGAGGTTTCTTCTGCTGGTAGGTGTGCTGCTCATTGTTGCTTTCTGTTTCACCGTATGTATCGTGTGTCATGCACGCTTTGCCTCCTTATCGTAGATGACCTTTCGTGTTGCTGTGTACGTGTACGGGCATGCGCCTGTTGCGGAGTCTGAGTGTTTGCCTGCCTTTGAGATGGAGTTACAAAAGCAGATGGAAGAGCTTGTGCCTGGATCAACGCCTATTGTGCGCTTAATTGCGCATAGACCAGGTTCAGTGTTGCTTGCTATTTGGTATACCAGGAAGTGAGAGTCCCTCCTTCTGGTAATCCCAAAAGTGTTGAGATATTTGGCCGTGCTGGTGCCGATGGTGCTGAGGGGCCGGCACCATGGCTTGGGTTTTGAAATATGGGAGCACTTCCAAAGAAATATGGGATTTTAGTGTTTGCCAATTCCTCTCTGATGGCCTCGTCTGTTTGGTGGCCTTGGACGTGAACGGTGTCCGTAGCCGGTCCAAACGGAGAGTTTTCTCCATCGACGTGAAAAGAGGGATTTTGTTCAGCCATTGAAGAGTCTTTTCAAAGAGAAAAGAGATGAAAATGGTTGTGAAAAGTGTGGTGGGCGCCAATGATGAAACACTGGTTAACACAAGGTTATCCCAGCTGAGTTGTCTCGTATATTAGGATTCAATCTCTTCCTCTACTCGCCAATAGCTGGAATCCTGCAAAATAGAACACCGGTGACTCGCCACAAGGAGGAGAATAGGGGGTTCTCCTTGTGACCACCCTCCGGTGTGAGAATAAGTATTGTTCTGAGGATAATAGTGTGTGTTAAGGGTGAAATAGTAAGAGAGCAGAATCCTTAAACCTGGAGGAGGAGTCCTCTATTTATAGCCGAAGGATGAAGGAGGGGGAGGAGACCTGCCAGCTAGCCAGTGGGTGCCAGTTGTCCGATCAAGGGGAATATCCTCTTTGTCCCCTCAGCTGTAGTCAGGGTAGTGGGTGACGTGGCACGCCTCCATTTGTCCAGCAAGGCGTACTATGGCAGTGGCTGTCGGTCTGTCCTCCAGATATCTAGCAGGTCTAGTTGGCGTCCATCTATAGGTGACACATGTCGCCCTTTATGTCTGGGAGACCATCTTCTTTGTCACCTGCGATTTCTTCCAGAAGCTTCTGGATGCATTCTACTGATGTTGGCGCCCTGCTGGAGAAAAGTAGTGTAGTCACTGTCATGTGTGCATATATTTGGGAACATACCTCTTCAGGTTGCACGCCTCCATTTGTCCAGCAAGGCGTACTATGGCAGTGGCTGTCGGTCTGTCCTCCAGATATATGATTGTGTGCATATATTTGGGAACATACCTCTTCAGGTTTTTATTTTGTATTTTCATAACACATTCTATTAGTTGTTTTTAAACAATTAATATTAACTATTTTTAAACAATCATTTATTTCTTTACCAAAAAAAAAATCATTTATTATTTAAAACGTTGATCCAAGGACATGTCAAAACTGCTTATGAAACCAAAGGTACTTTGTACTTTTTTCTAGAAAAAAACTCTATTTCATTAAAATTTATTTAGAATACTAAGAAAATAAAGGTAAACGTGTTTTTGTATCAAGTTCTTTTTAGGGTGTCCGGGGCACTTAGCGGGGAGGCGTGCGGTGAGCCAAGTCCCCGAGCGGGAACACCGCCGCCATCAAATCGGGGAGCGGGAGCGGGGAGAGTTCACCGATGAGATTTGTATATATTTGAGTTTTTTTTCCTTGTGATAATCTAATGTTTGTGAGTTAATTTTTGAGACCTGTTACACTTTCAAAGAAGAAGAAGAAGAAGAGGGGGGGAGGAGGAGGAGGAGGAGGAGGAGAATTACTTTTAAAAATACCCTTCAAATTTGTTTTTAATTAAATGAAGTGTTCTATTTTTTATTTTTATTTAGTTTTAATTTATTTAAATTATGTTTTACTTTTATAAAAATATTTATATAAAAAAAATAAAACCAAGTCCACCAAGAGAGGAGTGCCGCCATCAAATTGAGGGTGTGTGGGGAGTTATGGGGGGAGTTGACGTGGCGCGTGGTGATTGGGTGTGTGTAAGAGAGAGGACTCCCCTAAGAGAGGAGTGCCCCTCTCACCCTTATAACTAACAAGTTCGGAGAAAAATCAAAATAAATGTATTAGAATAATTGTTATGATGACGTGTTGCCCTTTAATTAGCTCCACCAAATAAGTTGTCACCCTGAAATTTGTTTGATCCCTCTATTATATTATATAATATTATAATTTACAACAATTCTGTGCAATGGAGGTAGTACATTTTGCTTCTAAAGTTGTACGGTTATTTTGAGAAAATCGTGGCCTACCAGGCTGTTTGTGTTCTTTGCTTCTCTATCCTCACTTCACTCTCATCACCACTCCGACACCACCCCATCAACCAAAACACTCATCCCTTCCCTTCCTCCTCTTATATCAGACTCAAAATTGACATTAGGGTTTAGTGATCGACGATGAGGGACGGCCGTATGCTCAGAGATCCATCGATTTGCTGGAAGCGAAGCTTACTGGATCTATAAACAAGAAACATCCGGTACTGTATAACTTTGTTTGATTAATATAGTAGTTGTATTATCATAATAATTGCGATTATAATGAACGATTCTAATAAATCTAACAGACAATGTTAACTAGAAGTTTTTTTCTTGCATTTGAGGGTGTAAATAATGGGTGTGTCTCTCAGGTAATGAAATCACGCCCAGCTGTTCAATTAGAGTTTTAATTCGTCTTTTTTCCATGTTTAATTTGTCAGCCTTTGTTTTACATCTTTCTAGGGTTTCATTTGTTGCTCATAGTATTTCTGTTCTTTATCGCCACTGGACTGCTTCAACGTTTAAACAGGTAGTTATTTTCATACCAGACATGTTTGTATTCAAACATTAGTATTCGTGATTTATGATTTTAATAATACCTCTTTAGCATTTGGTAACTTTAATTTTGATGTTTTGATCTTGTGTGTGTTTGGAAAACTGGGTTGTTATATAAGATATCATGCGACTTTATTGGTATAGTTGGTGCCTTTATTTATTTGGGCGTTGTGGTTTTGAACATATGAGGTGCCTTTTGATTTCTATAAGTTGCCTTTCTCAACGAACTGTTAATCGAAGGGTTCTGAAACAAAACATACAACGTTGGTTTTGGTAACACGGGGAATCCAGTAAACGGATCACATGTATGAACTTGATTGTTTAGAGCTTAAGAGATATTGAGGTAGTATGTTCAAAGAAAGGGGACATAACCGTTTTGGTCTCAGAAATATCTGAAGTTAGTGATGTGCACGGTACCGCAAAAAGGGGAAAAGTGGTTACCGGTACCGAATATACTCAATTCGATACCGGTACCCGGTACCAAATGCTCATCCCTATCTGAAGTTGTAATGAATCCTTGGTGCGTGTTCCTAACTGTCAATTTAGTTATAAAGTTATTAAGGGTGTCTATGGGTGAAAATTGAGAAGCATTCTGTGGGTTTACAAGGCCATTCTAATTAGGGTCCAATTGTTAATAAACTGATTAAAAAGATTCTAATTTTGGTACTGTGAATCTACAAAAGAAGTGGTTTTAATGACTTTGAATTATGGAATAAGGTTAAATATTTGTGTTTTTGGAAGACACGCAGAATGGGAGTTGGTCGCAAGTTGAAGTCCCACCACAGGAGGCAAAGGTGGACTAACAAATCATACATAAGAAATCTTGTCTTGGTAACGAATGGAAGAAACCTTTTGCTAGTTCTGCTCATGTTAAGGGCATTATTTTGGAGAAAATGTAAATTAATTTTTTTAAGTTACATATTTTTATTACATTTATTTTTTTATTTTAACAATTGGTTGTATTATGTTTGTAGCCTAACTCTGCTATTAGAGTTCAACGTATCAAGAACAGCAAGAAGATTGTCTCTTTTGTTCCCATTTTGCCAATGAAGGTTGCTTGAACTACATACTGTAAGTTTTAATATTTTTTTTTTTGTATTGGAAAGAGTATTTATATAATGTTGGGTGTTTTTTTAAATCTATAATTGTTTTTGTGTTACGACGACGTTTTGAGCCCAGGATTTGGGCGAAAGGGTCATGTGGTTGGTGATATTCCTGGAGTAAGGTTCAAGGTGGTTAAAGTTTTTGGTGTTTCTCTTTTATCTCTCTTCAAGGAGTAGGAAAAGCCAAGATCTAAAATTATCAGTGGGTTTTTTTACTGATTTTGAAGTGTTTGTTAAGGAGTCTTATTTATAAACATGTAGTTCGTAAAAGGTTATTTTGTCCCCCAACTTTATTTGCTATATTCATTGTTTTTTTTTCTAAGAAGTTTTACCATTTGCATTTTTTATCTAAGAATTTTTACCATTTGTAACGGACCCGCGCCGCATTGTAATTCAGAAACAAGATGGGTCGATTATTATCTATATTTTTACGTCGCCGCGCCGTCGCAACGTGCGGCGGGTAATAATCTATCTTGGTTGTAGCTAATCTATCTAACCTAACGGATGTCACTCAATGACAACTGTGACAACCCGTGATTTACGGCACCTAATTACTTGATTAACAAGTAATTAACGCGATAATAAATAGTGTTTACAGTGCGAATTAACGTATTTAGGCCTTTGGAGTGCCTGGGAACGTCTATCCGTCTTTACAGTGCGCGAATGGTGGTTTACAGAGAAACCGGTGAAACATTAAACGGCAACGGATTGAAACCGAACAGAATACTGACAACGCCGACAAATATTAAATTTTTGCGCTATATTTAGCTCCGTAATTAATTTTAGTGACTACAGTCGAAACCGGATCGAAAAACGGATTAAGGATGGCAACGATACAATTTTTCGCGATTATTACCGTAATCGGCGAACGGGCACGCAAACAACGACTACCGACCGCATTTTTGGGTATTTTAATTTTTGACGTTAAACGGAGTTCAGGGTTTTGACAACGGGTCTCGTAGGACTTACGGGCCGCTTACGCACGAGATGGGCTTGTGGGCCCTGGGCCCAAGCCTAAACCTACACATAATATTCTAGATCTCTACTACAAGATTTTTCTTGTAGATCTTTCCAAAAATCCCTTTAAGATCTAAATAAAATCTCTATAGATTGGAAAATCTGTACAAAATATCTTAACTAGATCTCATAAGATCTCTATAGATCTCAAACCCTCTATATTAGATCACCTCCCCACTTCCCTTTGTTCACTGCACATCCAAACAAACCCACCAATTACTCTCACTCTCTCTCGATTTTTATACCCACACAAACATATACACAGACACAAGGTCTGCCTCCCTCTCTCGATCACACTTCAACACACATCTCTCGGTCACCTCCACTTCCCCCTCTGATTTCTGTCCGGCGAACAACCACAGGGAACCGGTGGCTACCGGTGGTCCTTTCAGGCGAAGACACCCCCTTCCTCTCTCGGTTCCAGTAACCGGAGCCGGTTGCCGGCTCCTCTTTCTTCTCCGGTAGTACACACGAGAACCAGTCATCGGTGACACCCCCCCCTCGACGACAGAAATGACTACCACCACCACCGTGCGGTGGTGGTGAGCGACGACAGCGGACAGAAGCGGAGAGAGAGAGAGGCGATGAGAGAGAGAGGCGATGAGAGAGAGACAGCGGAAAAAGAGAACCGGTGGCGCGTGGCGGCGCGTGACGGCGTGGTTTCATGGCGGAGACAGAGAGACGGAGAGGAGGGTTAGAGAGAAAGAAAGACCGTTCAGGAGAGAGAGATGGAGACTCGGATCGGCGGTCCTTGTCTCGGTCCGACGGTCATTATTTCTGTCCGACATGTTTCCGGTAAACACACGCCTCTGTTCTTGTATTCTCGATTCTTTTACTTTCTGATGAAGGTTAACGATGAGGAGGACTTGCTGTTATGTTTCAAGTAATTTAAGTTGTTATGTTTCAAGGTTCAATTTTGATTTGGCTCGGGTTCGGTTTCGGGTTCGGTCAACAGAAGTCAACAGCGGTCAAGCGGGTTGACTCGGGTCAAACCGAGTCAACTCAGTCACTCAGGTCAAATCAGACGGGTCCGGGTCAAAACAGTCAAGGTCAGACGTGGCTTCGGGTTTCGATCAACGGTTCGGGTCAGATTTGGAAGCGTTTCGGGTCGACTCGGTCGGACCGAGTCAACTCGGGTCAACTCAGTCAACGGTTCGACGCGAAGAGCGGTAAAGTTTTAACGGCGCGAATCATTACGTTAATTTTATAAATCTATTTACTTTCTTGATAACGAGCTTGAGTCTTCCTACTTGTACTTCACACATATCAATGGCCTTGCAAACCAATGGTGATCTCTTTATTTCCTTATTTGCTACATACCAGGGACATATATACTTACGAAACTACTTGTTCATACAAATTAAATACCATGTTTTATACAAAATTCAAAGCACATGATTATGCGGGAATGGAGTCAAAGTCAGGGTGGGCATTGACGATTATACGAACATTACAAATACAAGACTTTACAAATACATGGTTTTTATGAACATACTGTGTTACAAACACAACGTTTCTATATAACTTGGCAAGAAAATGACTATTGATTCGTTTTCTCAATACTATTTCAAAAACCGGTTATTCCAAAGATTTATTTCAAATCTTTCACAACTCAAAAGATTTGTTTCAAATCTTTTACAAACAAACTATGAACTCGCTCAACTTTATGTTGATTTTTCGCATGTTTCTTTCTCAGGTTACTTTTCTAAGACAAGGCACGGTTGGAATAGGAGGACCATCGAG
This sequence comes from Helianthus tuberosus, assembly GCA_030545235.1. Lineage (NCBI taxonomy): Eukaryota > Viridiplantae > Streptophyta > Magnoliopsida > Asterales > Asteraceae > Helianthus > Helianthus tuberosus. The sequence continues at coordinate 25,703 of JARYGA010018562.1, read as the reverse complement.
AATTCGAGTACTTAGCAGACGTTCAGTTTCTAGAAGTCTTTGCTTATTTTGCTTCCGCTGTGCAATGACGATACCAGTCCAGTCATGCCAATGCTCTGATATTTCGGGGTGTGACAGATTGGTATCAGAGCTATAGGTTACAGCAAATAGGGTTTTCTATAAAGATACCTAGGCTCTAACCTCACTTTTCTCTGGGACTTAGACTATTAAGACGTTGAATACATACAGAACGCCTAGTACTCGAATATGGTCTCCAACCGTTGCCGAAAAGCAAACAGTCAAAATTTTGTTTTCAAACATACGCTATTGTGATGTTTTATACACGGTACACAAAACAATTATATACAGTACACAACACTCTGAGAGTTTAGGAAACATGCATTTAAGACCTTCGGAACAGGGAGGTAGTCTGAGAGACTAGGAGATTCAGTCTGAGAGGCTGGGAGGATAGACTAGTGGGACTAGGGGAAATTACTTGATTGCTTATTGGTGACTAACATGTTTATTTGATTATATGATTGATTATTTGTGCATGTGTTTATTAAAGGTCATCACGTAGGAACTACAAATATTGACTCGGGCACACACTATTATCCATATTGTCTATGACATTTTAACTTCCCGAGCAGGCAGCCTACGCATAACGTAACGCTAGTGCACGGCAATACATGAAACTCAAACTTTACGTCAACGGATGTCGAAGTACATCACATTCTACGCAGAACGTAACGCTAGTGCACAGGTATATGTGAAACTTAAGTTATACATCAACGGAGGTTGAAGTATGACACATACGATTATCGAGGTGAGGCCTTTGAGAAGGAACGATGACACAAATCTAACGACGACGCTAGATCCCTGTCAGCAGGAGAACTAACGATCAGGAAACGACAACTTGTCACGCGATCCTGCAACGACACGAATCACGCCAGGGAGAAGACGAATGTCTCCGCATCCCCCCCCCCTACCTAACTAACGACGAATACGCTATGTTCGACATTCCATGGTAATGTCACCTAACAATTGGTAACCCCAGGTAAAGTCCTCAAATTTCTTTTATTGAAATTTCGAATTTCACACTTACTGAGTAGATTTTCGTATCTCTACTCCTCTTAATGGTCATTGTATCACGATCATTTCTTTACAAGTTACATACATGGTTTTTCGTTGTAACCATGCCTAAAGTTTTCTTGTCAATGCATATATTTTTGGATTGCGCTAAAACCAAGTTCGATTGTTTGAACTTCTGCATTACACATACTCAATTCAAGATACCATATGATGTATTGAAGATATCATATTCAAATTCGTTTTAACAAGAGTTTCATTTGTTCCGAGTCGTAGTGGACTTGTTTGGTCTACGACTCCAATAAGTCATTTGTTGATTTCGACACCTTCTGGTGGTGTATTCATTAACTTGAAGCTTGCGCTAAACTCGTTTACGCGTCTCATGCACGGATTTAATTATTTCTTTATTAATTTGTTTTAAATCCGCTTTGAATTATCATATTAAAGCAGTCTTAACACAATCGTGTGTTAAGACAATGGTACACAAATTCATTTCATATTCCGGTGTACCTCATAACGGTTCTTTCAACATCGATCGAATGCTTTGCGACATTCATTGCTTCTTCACCTTCGATCGAAAACATTATTTCTTTGATGTTCAAATTTCAATTGAAAATTCTATGATTTCATTTGAAACAAACTTTCAGATTCACTTTATTACGCTTTCATTTGATTTCAAACACGGTGAATTTGTTTGATCACCGCTATTATTGAATTATTTAAATCACTACGACACCTTGTGGTGTTGGTACAAACTTGTAGCTTGGGCTAATTATGATTGAGCGTTTCATACAAAACACAGGTGATACTTGTTCGATCACCGCTTTATTTGAATTGTTTCATTCACTACGGCACTTTGTGGCGTCGGTATAACTTGCAGCTTGTGCTGATCACGATCGAACGTTTCATGCAAACTATTATATTTGAGATTGTTGATTCTAAGTTCATCCAGTGGATGTTATTGCTTCTAGAACTCATTTACATGTTATAAACGTTCATATGGAATTCGATTAGTCGAAGTTCCTGTTCATTGTTGGATCCTTGTTAACTTAGTCGCACTGGTGACTGTATCATTACGTATCGTTTCCTTTGACATCAATTACGGAGACACATTTCTTTTAAACCGTTGGGATTCCTATTGTGGAGGAATGTTATTAAATTCACCTGATTCGAATAAGTCTTGTTTCGATTACGTGGTCATTCACTTTGTTATTATTCGGACTTACCTGCGAACAACACAATTCTCAGGAGATAACATAGTCTAAATTTCGAGGACAAAATTTCTGTAACAGGGGGAGAATGTGACAACCCGTGATTTACGGCACCTATTTACTTGATTAACAAGTAATTAACGCGATAATAAATAGTGTTTACAGCGCGAATTAATTTATTTAGGCCTTTGGAGTGCCTGGGAACGTCTATCCGTCTTTACAGTGCGCGAATGGTGGTTTACAGAGAAACCGGTGAAACGTTAAACGGCAACGGATTGAAACCGAACAGAATACTGACAACGCCGATAAATATTAAATTTTTACGCTATATTTAGCTCCTTAATTAATTTTAGTGACTACAGTCGAAACCGGATCGAAAAACGGATTAAGGATGGCAACGATACAATTTTTCGCGATTATTACCGTAATCAGCGAACGGGCACGCAAACAACGACTACCGACCGCATTTTTGGGTATTTTAATTTTTGACGTTAAACGGAGTTCAGGGTTTTGACAACGGGTCTCGTAGGACTTACGGGCCGCTTACGCACGAGATGGGCTTGTGGGCCCTGGGCCCAAGCCTAAACCTACACATAATATTCTAGATCTCTACTACAAGATTTTTCTTGTAGATCTTTCCAAAAATCCCTTTAAGATCTAAATAAAATCTCTATAGATTGGAAAATCTGTACAAAATATCTTAACTAGATCTCATAAGATCTCTATAGATCTCAAACCCTCTATATTAGATCACCTCCCCACTTCCCTTTGTTCACTGCACATCCAAACAAACCCACCAATTACTCTCACTCTCTCTCGATTTTTATACCCACACAAACATATACACAGACACAAGGTCTGCCTCCCTCTCTCGATCACACTTCAACACACATCTCTCGGTCACCTCCACTTCCCCCTCTGATTTCTGTCCGGCGAACAACCACTGGGAACCGGTGGCTACCGGTGGTCCTTTCAGGCGAAGACACCCCCTTCCTCTCTCGGTTCCAGTAACCGGAGCCGGTTGCCGGCTCCTCTTTCTTCTCCGGTAGTACACACGAGAACCAGTCATCGGTGACACCCCCCCCCTCGACGACAGAAATGACTACCACCACCACCGTGCAGTGGTGGTGAGCGACGACAGCGGACAGAAGCGGAGAGAGAGGGAGAGAGGCGATGAGAGCGAGACAGCGGAGAAAGAGAACCGGTGGCGCGTGGCGGCGCGTGGCGGCGTGTGACGGCGTGGTTTCATGGCGGAGACAGAGAGACGGAGAGGAGGGTTAGAGAGAAAGAAAGACCGTTCAGGAGAGAGAGATCGGAGACTCGGACCGGCGGTCCTTGTCTCGGTCCGACGGTCATTATTTCTGTCCGACATGTTTCCGGTAAACACACGCCTCTGTTCTTGTATTCTCGATTCTTTTACTTTCTGATGAAGGTTAACGATGAGGAGGACTTGCTGTTATGTTTCAAGTAATTTAAGTTGTTATGTTTCAAGGTTCAATTTTGATTTGGCTCGGGTTCGGTCAACAGAAGTCAACAGCGGTCAAGCGGGTTGACTCGGGTCAAACCGAGTCAACTCAGTCACTCAGGTCAAATCAGACGGGTCCGGGTCAAAACAGTCAAGGTCAGACGTGGCTTCGGGTTTCGATCAACGGTTCGGGTCAGATTTGGAAGCGTTTCGGGTCGACTCGGTCGGACCGAGTCAACTCGGGTCAACTCAGTCAACGGTTCGACGCGAAGAGCGGTAAAGTTTTAACGTCGCGAATCAAACTTGTGTTGTCGAGGTGACCAAAAACAGAGGAAACTCTGCCCGTTTTTCGAGAAAAATTCGTAAACACGACACGTATTATAGTTTCAAAAACGACACTTAATGGAATTCGAGTCTATAATATTTCAAACCTTGAGGCTTTTACAAATGAATATAATGTTATATTTATTTCGAACGTCATTAATTCGTATCGTTTTACAAAATAAATATAGATTATATATTTATTTCGAATATCAAACAACACGACTTTGTTGTATAAAATAAATATAGTTGTATATTTATTTCAAACACGCGGAATCTTTTATAAAATAAATATAACTTTTTATATTTATTTCGAACGCCTAAACGGCATATACGTATATTTTTGGCAAATATACACAAGACGTGATATATATAATACAAGTTATTATATATTATTTTCATACGAAACGCGATATATGATACGAGTTTGTTATATGATATTTTCATAGAAATATTCTTTTATACACGTATGACTACTCGAGACGGCTAACACACTTACAACGATATATTTATATATTTTTATATAAATATTTATTCATTTTAAGTCTCTCGGAAACTAAGTCTTTTTCAAGACTTATTAAACTGCTACTGACATTAAACGAAACTTAACACGTATAACTTAATCTTTTCCATTAAGTTAACAACTTACCGTTGAATCGTTCGATTAACGATTCGGTAGAGCTCGGTGACACGTAGACTAGTTACCGCTTTTATTTAGAAACTTATTAGATATTCCGTGTTAGGAATATTGTAGAATGCACGCTAGCGAGTCTCACTTTGGAAACGACATCACGGAGTCGTAATTAGCTAGCTTTGCACATGGAAATTCAGGTGAGTTCATAACCCCACTTTTTACGGCTTTACATTTTTATAAATGTTTTCTGGGTGGAAAGACATGCACGTTTTGCAAAAACATACCAAGATTAGAACAAACGCAAAACTCGTATTTTCTAAATCATATTACGAAGGGATTTCGAGGAACTCAAATGATTTACGAAAGGTTTATACTGAACATACCGGTTTTTACAAAACAAATGTGTATTATCGAAATGTGAATGATTTTCATGACTAAGGATGGATCGTCTGGTGATAATATTGAGGAAGGCTCAGTCTTAGAGACTGAGGGAGGATCAGTCTTAGAGACTGGGGTAAAATACATGTACAATGATTACAGACATTTTTATACATGGTATGGTTAGCGTAAGGAGGGTTACTACTTAGATCATGTGAGTGGGTAGGCGCAACTTGAGGCCATTAATCCTCATTGTAGGACCGAGGGGCACAATGCGGTAGATCTATCTGGGTGTAGCGAGCCCAGCCCCAGGCCCAGCAGAACGGACCTCGGGGTGACTATGTACCCGACGCACAAATCCGCTAGGTTTGAGTCTTCCTACTTGCACTTCACACATATCAATGGCCTTGCAAACCATTGGTGATCTCTTTATTTCCTTATTTGCTACATGCCAGGGACATATATACTTACGAAACTACTTGTTCATACAAATTAAATACCATGTTTTATACAAAATTCAAAGCACAGGATTATGCGAGTATGGAGTCAAAGTCAGGGTGGGCATTGACGGTTATACGAACATTACAAATACAAGACTTTACAAATACATGGTTTTTATGAACATACTGTGTTACAAACACAACGTTTCTATATAACTTGGCAAGAAAATGACTTTTGATTCGTTTTCTCAATACTATTTCAAAAACCGGTTATTCCAAAGATTTATTTCAAATCTTTCACAACTCAAAAGATTTATTTCAAATCTTTTACAAACAAACTATGAACTCGCTCAACTTTATGTTGATTTTTCGCATGTTTCTTTCTCAGGTTACTTTTCTAAGACAAGGCACGTTTGGAATAGGAGGACCATCGAGAATTCGAGTACTTAGCAGACGTTCAGTTTCTAGAAGTCTTTGCTTATTTTGCTTCCGCTGTGCAATGACGATACCAGTCCAGTCACGCCAATGCTCTGATATTTCGGGCTGTGACAACAACTGGCTTAATGTAAATATAAATCTAGCCCCCTGCTGCATCGCGGCGGGTTACTCTTCTAGTTCACAATATAATGTATCATCTAAGGCATGAATTTCTCACTCCTTTTACAACTTTGATAATCTTCTCATTCGTTTAAACCATCACTTTCTTATATAGATTACTAGTTTAAGTGCCTGTGTGCTATACGGGTTATTTAAAGTAAAGGATAATATTTAAGAGTGTTGACATAAGCTTCGAAATGAAAGAAACGTTCCATTACTTATTTAAATATTAAGTTAAACTAAAAAAAATACGAAAAAGTCATAATCGCTAAAGGGATGATGGAGTACGTCACTGAAAAATTAGCAAGCAACCTACACATGAGATCGTCAAACAAAACTATAATATGTAAGTGATAATGGTGCTATATTTGAATATATTGGATCGAGATTTGATATATAAGCTAACTTAAGCCACTTGAATTCAAAAAGGTTCGGCACCGAACATAAATTCCCACTTTCTTTTAAGAAAAAGATAGTTTAGTTTCAGTTTTACATGATAGGACGCATAGAATGTAAGTATGTAACATTCAAAACTTATACCAGCCAACCAATATTGTTTACTTTGCATACAATAAGCAGCTCATGACTTTGTTTCATGTTACACAAGTGGAGACATCTTAAAACCCATCCTTCGATTACCCAATTCGAGCACGTTTAACTGTCGGTTTTTCTATTATCCATGCCCAATACACGCAAGACAAGTTGATAATATTTTAGTACATACATTCTTTATAAGCCTGCCCGATATCTCTTCAAGTAGTTCATTGTTTATAGTAGTCTTGAAAATACTAATATTTTCAGCTGAGTGAAAATACAAAGATGCATGAAAAAGTTATTCTTAAGTTTATAGGTATCGCTAATACTAAGTTTGTGGGGTTTGGTGGGCTTTGGTTTGGGGCATTGATCGACAAGTGCCAGCTGTGGGGTCACATGCTATGGCGTGGCCAGCCATGTGTCATTTGTTAGGTTTTTTTTTAACTATTTAAAAATTCTTTTAACTAAAACAAAAACAGAATATTAAATATAATTTTTAAAAAGCTATAGATAAAATTAAGAAAAACTACATAAAATAAAATATGCTACATAAAAAAATTAAATATTTCAAGATTGGCCCATATCATATTTCTGCAAGATTTATTGTTTCATTTTCAACGTCAATTGCAATTCTGGGCATCTAAGGTGATCGACGTTCATGGCGAGAAATTTCATATCCTCGTGTCTTTCTTTGTTATATGTTTTTTATTGTACGCGGCTTGGATATTTTTCCTCATCTCGATCCTTTGTTGTTGGATCAAATTGAATGTGTCGATTTTCGTTCCAATTTCTTTCAAGTGGTCGGTGTACAACCCTTTACCCGAGGCCGAGCTAAGGGCCGAACCCGATCTCCCTCTTTGAACCCGCCTTTTTTACGTGTCTCTACCTGGTGAGCGAGGAGAATCATCAAAATCATCCAAATTTAGATCAAGCTCTTGATCACGAGCATCGGACGGAGCTTGGGACGAGGTTGTTCGTGCTCTTTTGGATGAAGTTGATTCACTAGCAGTACGAATTCTCGCCCATTCATAAACGTACCTACATACATCCCGACAATGCATGTACTTGAACTCGGGCTTTTTATTGTCTTTGTATGCTATAATGGCATTCTTGATAAAGTCCGCCTTCATTTCAACGCTCCTTGGCGAGTTCCTCGCCTTATGGAAAAATCCGTTGAACGCGGTGACTTGTGTATTTATGTCACCCCACTTGGACGAGAGGCTATCATTTTCACGATACACCTACTCGCTTTTCATTTGCGTATGAAAGGATCTCTTAATGCAATCCCAAAAATCTTTGCGGTGTCGTGAATTCGCTATTCTAAGAAAAATTAGGCATTATAAAAAAAATTATATTAAAACTGAAAAAATAACATTGTTACATAAAAAATACCTTGAATCGGATCTTGCGGTTCGTCGATATAACATTTTGCCAACACAGTTTCTTCTTGAGGCGTCCACTTTATTTGTGTTCGTTGAGCGGCCGCTAGTGCTTTCTCCTCATCCGTTTTTTTCTTTTGACTTCTTTTAAGAAATCCACGAAATACGGCTCCTAGTCTAAACCTTCCTTATGAGCCTAAATATTGATATAAATAATTGATTAAGGCAAATATTATTAATAACATATATAATATGAAATACCTTAAAAATAAAATTTTCAATCTTACGATCCGGTCCGGTTTTATAAGGACAGTTTTCTGATAAATCGTAACCTAAACAATTTGCTACGGTTTGAAGATTTTAAAACTGATCGCAAAATCAAACAATGACCGGTTTAGACGGGTTTTAAACCAAACTATGAACACTCCTAGTTCATATTGAGAATGATGATATTTCTTAATAAGTGCAACTATCGTTAAGGACCAGCTTAAAAAAGGTGCAGAGTTGATCTTGTGCTTCAAGTAGCATGTTCAAAAGAGCATTTTACAGTAGGGTGGTTGTTGAAGGATCTTGAAAGCTAATCAAGTAAGCACAACTGTTTCTAGAACATTTGGTGTAGCTGTTGAAGGATCTGGAATCCTAGTCAAGTAAGCACTACTGGAATAATCTTGATGTTACGGGTCGTGTACGGGTCAAGTTGGTTACCGGTTTTGTTTAAACGGGTAACCAGATAGCAAAGGGGTCATGAGTCATTGGTAGCTTGCAAGTTATTGAAGACCTAGTCAGTTGTTGACCGAGTATGTTGGAAACGATTTGGAAAATGGACGTTGAACTTGTTGCATGGAAGTAGGAGAACGTGGCAATAGTTTGCTTTGTTTATTTTATTATAAATAGGAATAACATGTGTTTTTATTTTTTGAGCTCTTGTAATCCTTTTGAAATCAATATACAGAAATTTACATGGGTTTTCATTGAGTGTTCTTAGGCCTGAAACCAACATTTGGTATCAGAGCGAGGGTCGAGAAACGAGAGTTGGTGAAGACGGTGTTCGCCGTTTTGAGAGTCGTTATGCGAGAAGAGGGTAGCAGCCCTTCAAACTGCAAGAATAAGAAGAAAGAATGAATTCGCAGAAGGCTGTTAGTTTTACGACAACACCGAAAGTTATCGGTGATCGAAGAAGAAAGACAAAAGAGAGGTCACCGAGAAAAAAAGAAGGGCAGCGAGTTTTATGGCGTTGTTATGAGAGGAAGAAAGAAAGGGTAGCGGAGGTTGTATGTGAGCCGAACACGGTTCTGAGTGAGCCGGGAGGAGAAAATGGAGAAGATGATCTGTTTGATCAATGAAAAGTTCTGTCCATCATGGATGGAACTTAAAAGCAGGAAGGCAATGAGGTGAAAAAAATTGGTGGCTACTGATCTTTGATGTACCCATGAAATATATAATCAAAGAAGGAAGAAAGAAGCTGGTAGTTTAGATTTGCAAGAAAGAGATTGAAAGAAGAATGGCTGCACACAGCAGGGAAGACTGAAGATCGAGACCGTACCCGGAAAAATAGAGCCGGTGTGACTGTAAAGACCGAAGCCGTGTGAAAGACCGAACAACATGATCGAGACCGAGGTAACCTAGACCCGACTGTTGCCTCATAAAGACCGTAGACTGAAATTGTGAACCAGAGAACAAGACCGAAGAGGTTCACACAATACCGAGACCGTGGGTGTGACTATGACCGGATGTTCGCACCAAGAAAGACCGAGACCGAAAGATGTGAATTCAATATAGACCGGAGGATTCACAATAGACCGAAGGAGGTAACCGAGACCAACGGTTTACCCGAGGAAGACCGAAAAAAGCTTTTATGGAAAAAGCTCAGACGGAAAGACCGATTGTGAACAAAGACCGAAAGTGTTCACATTACACCGAGTCGTGAGCCGAAGACCGAAAAGGGTTCACGCTAGAAAGAGAAAGGGGAAGACGGGCCTACGTGGTTCGTAAAGAACGAGAAAGACCGAACCGTATGGTTCGAATAGCAAGTTAGAAAGAAAGTTGATTCGAAGCAAGCAAGTAAGAACAAATTCGAATCAAGCATGAAAGCACGTTTTAGAAAGGAAGCTAAAGCAAGAAAAGAATGAAAGAACACAAGCAAGCAGGAACAAATTAGCAAGTAGCAAGAAGCGAGATCAAAATTATGGGGGTGAATGTTGGAATAATCTTGATGTTACGGGTCGTGTACGGGTCGAGTCGGTTACCGGTTTTTTTTAAACGGGTAACCAGATAGCAAAGGGGTCATGAGTCATTGGTAGCTTGCACGTTATTGAAGACCTAGTCAGTTGTTGACCGAGTATGTTGGAAACGATTTGGAAAATGGACGTTGAAGTTGTTGCATGGAAGTAGGAGAACGTGGCAATAGTTTGTTTTATTTATTTTATTATAAATAGGAATAGCATGTGTTTTTATTTTTGAGCTCTTGTAATCCTTTTGAAATCAATATACAGAAAGTTACGTGGGTTTTCATTAAGTGTTCTTGGGCCTGAAACCAACATCAACTGTTTTTATATCATTTGGTATTTGCACAATGTATAATGTTCATGTTATCTATCCTTGATTTGTAAGCATAATCATATATTTAACAATAAGCAAGTGATATTTAGGTTTCAGTATACGGATTGTTGTTCAAAGTTGACCTTGTTGTTATACAAAATGCTAATAATCAAAGCAAAGATTTAAAATAAAAATCTTCTATGGTAACGTTTATGATCCATGTTACACAATCCAAATAATCAAAGTAAAGATTTGATTCGTGGTTGTCAAATTTCTAGTAATAATCATGAAATATGTGTTGGGTTTCCATGATGATCGGTCAAAACTATATTTATCAAAAACCCGGTTCAATAAATAATAGTTAATTAATTAAACGAGTTAATTAATAAAACGCAGCGTAAATATAAACTAATGATCAACAAAACGAAACCCGACAGGATCCGGTTACATGCAAAAACGAGCACAGTAAAATATATTTAACTACCGATGAGAAATCGGTTAATGACTAACCGGTCGAGACACCGAGGTTCAACGAATAAGTGCTAGTGTTACGAACTAACGAAACGCGACGAAGGAGGCGGCGGCAAACAGCGGCGGCAGCCGGCTGCAACAGCGGCGGCAGGTGGCAGCTGGCAGCAGCGGACGGCAGGGCGGCGACGGTGTTCGGCTCGCGGAGGCGGAGAAGATCGGCCGCGCAAGGCGGCGGCGACGTCCGGCTCGCGGAGGTGGAGAAGACCGGCGACCGAAGATGTATTTCTTGAGAGCCCCTCTTTTGGTTTATCAAAACTCATGTTCCTTTTAGTTCTCATCCACTTTATAAAATGAAAGAACCAAAATATAAAATGGTATGGACCTTTTGCATGTTAGCCAAGTGTCACACCATGCATAATGCATAGGTTTGGTGCACGACAAGTGGCGGTAGCACGATGCATGTGCGACATGTGGCGCAGCAAAGGTGCAAGTGCGAGAAGTGGCGTAGGGTGAGTATACCCGTTTCACCCGGTCCATGTACCCGTCTCTCAATTAATACCCGCGTATCGTACGTAATTACCAGTTAAACAGGTTAAGTGGATTTTTAGTTCGTTGCCCAAGGTGTAACTCTTACGGGTCAAGACCCGGTCGGCAGCGTTGACTTATCGAACCGGACATAATATCCAACAGCTCCCACTTGGACGGTTTCTGATAAGATCTCAACGCAGACAGCCAGCGGTGTTCTAGCTACACATAGCTGCCCCCAACAGGTCATGACACTTTAAAGTCATTAACCAAGGTATCTTCTCTTTAGCAACGGCTTGCTACATGAAGACAGTAGACTTATGGCAATCTTCGTCATCTATCCTTTCTGTAAAAGACATCAACTGAACAATGAGACATGGATCAGATTCAATCTCACACGGTGTTCAATCATTATCGTTCTCGTTCATAGAATCAAAGTGGTCCATTCAAACACACAGTAAGTTTGGGTAAGGCCTTACACTTCACCAGTTTGAATCAACGAGGGCGCCCAGATGTCTAACTGTTACATATAATGTAAGAGTACAGAATCCCATCTTGACTACATACAACTCCCACTGAACTTCAGAACCACTCCCAACCAATGCCTTTATGACTGGCAGTTATGCGACAGCGTTGGAGACTGATCAAAGAATAGTCTTTTAGTAAACGAAAGTTCTAGTATGTATCTCAGGTCAGAGGATACTAAATGAGTATACCTAAATCAAATACATCTTATGACCATGATCCACGAAGATGATTTGATGCGAGTTACATCCAACGTCATTCATAATGAGGTTTGTGAGTCTGGAAGTCAACTCCTTGAGTCCAAAGTCAGAATAGTCTTAATTCAGAGTCGTTCCCACGATTCTGACCGACTATGGATAATTTAGAATACAAGATTCATGGATTAAACGTATCAAAATCGAACACAGTTGTAAGATTCAAACTTTGCATTTAGCCAGTAAATCAAAGGTGAATTCAAAAGGTATAACTGTTTGAATGTTCGTACATCCAAATACTAAATCAAAACAAATGGCTATCCAATCTAAGACCGATAGCTTCTCCTGAGTCATCGGTTTAGTGAACGGGGTCTGCTAGGTTTTGATCTGTGTCTATTTTTTTTGCTTGTTAAGATATCTCCTCATTCCAGTATTTCCCGTATATAGTGGAACTTTCTTAGAATGTGCTTAAACCTGTGATCCGGGCTCCTTTGTTTGAGCAATGATTCCTGTGTTATCACGGATTACCTAGATCGGTTTCTGAATACTTGAAACCACATCGAGGTCATTGATGAACTACTTCATCCAAGCAGATTCTTCCGCAGCATCTGATGCAACTATACATTCGGATTCTATGGCTGAATCCGCCACTATACTATGTTTGGAGCTTTTTCAAATAGACAGATCCTTCATTGAGAGTGAATACGAATCCTAATTGTGAACGAGAATTATCTCGGTCACTTTGGAAGCCAGCATCAGTGTAACACCTTACAGTGAGCTCCTCTTCCACTCCTTCAAACACCAAGAACATATTTTTAGTTCTTCTTAAGTACCTCATAATGTTCTTTACTACAGTCCAATGGGCAATGCCAGGACTGTGCTAAAAACGACTAGTCATGCTTAAAGCATACTAGACGTTAAGTCTAGTATATAGCATTCATGATTAAACCAGTCGCTGGAGCATATGGAACTGCTTCCATTTGCTTGGTTTCAATGTCCGTTGAAGGAGATTGTGATTTGTTCAACACGGTTCCTTTAGTCATAGGAACACCTCCTTTCTTGGAGTTTTTCCATCTTAAAGCGTGGCATCATCTTTGTCTATGTACGTTCTTTGACTTAGCCCTAGAAGCCACTTAGAGCTATCCCTATAGATCTTCATTCCTAGAATGTAATACGCTTATTCCAAGATCTTTCATTGCGAAGCAAGATACCAAGTATTGTTTAACTTTGTTAAGCTTAGGGATGTCACTTCCAATGATTAGTATATCATCCATATACAGGATGAGGAATGATATGGTGCTCCCACTAACCTTTCTGTAAACACAAGCCTCGTCTTCATTCTTGACAAAACCAAACTCTTTGATCTTCTGGTCAAAATGAAGATTGCAGCTACGGGATGCTTGCTTGAGTCCATAAATGGACCTATTTAGTTTGCACACCTTATTTGGATATTTAGGGTCGACGAAACCTTCAGGTCGAACCATATAGACATCAAGTTTTGACATCCATTTGCCATATTTTGTAATCATAGTACGCAACTATGGCAAGCAATATCTGATTGATTTAATCATAGCAACGGGCGAGAAGGTCTTATCATAGTCAATACTTTGAGTTTGAGTGAAACCCTTCGCAACTAGCCGTGCTTTATAGGTGTGTATATTTCCATGCATATCGGTTTTTCTCTTGAAAGTCCATTTGCTCCCTACTGCCCGAGATTCGGGGGTAGCTCAACCAAGTCCCATACTTGATTGTCATGCATAGACTGCATCTCGACGTTCATGGCTTCTTGCCATTTCTCAGATTCCGAATCTAAGATTGCAGATTTGTAGTTAGCAGGTTCGTCATTAGACTCAGCTACTAATAAGACTTCGGGACCTTTTAGATGCCATAGCCATCTATCAGATTCTTATGAATTCTACTACTTCTACAAACGCTTGTGTTTTATGTCGGATTCATTGGCAACAACTACTTGTTGATCAGACAGTCCGACTACATTAGCGGTTGTTTGTGGTTCTTGAATTTTTTCAAGATCAACCATATTACTTCCAGTTTCTCGATTAAGAAGTTATTCCTCAAGAAAGTGTCCCTTCCGTTTGATGGAAATCACATTTGCATCAGGATGGTAGAAATAATATCCGCTTCTTTTATAGTGTCCGACGAAAACAACCTTTTCGCCTTGAGGATCGAGCTTATCATCAGAATCACTTGTGATGTATGCATCATATCCCCATACTCTAAGGTATTCCAAATCGGGTTTATACCCATGCCATATCTCATATGGCGATTTTGTTTACCTTTTAGTCGGAGCTTAAACTGACAATGCGGGAAGTGATCATAAGAGCTTGTCCCAAAAGGAGTGAGGCAAGTTAGTTCTACACATCACCGATCGAACCATATCAAGTAGAGTTCGATTTCACCTTTCACTCATGCCCTTAAGTTGGGGTATGCCAGGTGGAGAGGGTTGTGAAACTATTCCACACTCTTTTAGATGATTGAGAAATTCAAAGCTGAGATATTCACCACCTCGATTTGATCGAAGTACTTTTATCTTTCTATCAAGCTGGTTTTAGTCATGGTTTCTAGTCATGGTTCTGAAAGGGCCATATACATCATGTGAATGAGTTCTAGAAGACCATTGATCCATTCACCAACATCGGTGAAGGGGTGCTTTGTGAGTTTGCCAGATTCGCAATTGTGACAACTCGAGTTTCCGACATTTCACTTTCGCAATTATTGCACGTTGACTATTTAATCGCTTGACTATTTGACTTGTAACTGTACACGCTGTATTATGACAAAACATATTGTGATCATTTCATGTTTTTGGGATGGATGTTATAACATGAAACTTATCAGGAAAACTTAAACTGTTTAACATATGAAATGGCTCGACGAAACGAGTTGTGGTTCGCCATAAATCCTCACGACGAAACAGGTGTGTGTTTCGTCACATACATCTCGACGAAACAGAAGTATGTTTCGCCGAGCCCGGTTTCACCGAAGCCCATTAAGGGCCCAACACGTAACGACGAGTATTTTAGCGAATCAACCAGTTTGTTCGTCACACTTTTGGCAAAACAAAAACCCTAGAACTCTCCCCACTGTGACGGCAGCTGTGTGTGGTTTCTCCAAGCTCTCTCTAGCGATCAAAACCATCTTTATTATTACCTCGGTTAGTCGTACGTTTGTAAAATTGCTACGTAATTCTTTGATCAGTTTGATACATGTTTGCGTATATGCTTGATTTATGAAACGGCTGTATGTTTTGCATTTGTTAACTGTTGATGTTGTGTATGCGATGTTAGTATGATTCTTTCTTGTTAATGATTGTCCTAGTAGTTCATTATAAAAATCGATGATTTTATGCATTGGTTTCCTTGAACTTGTTTGTGTGTCTCGATGAACAATCAAAGTGGCTGGCCCACTAAATGCAATCAGCATGATAATCCAACTATCAAAATTTACACATGAATCTCACTGATGATTTTTGGTCCAATAGAATTGGGGTGAATGGTTATTAAGGGGTAGATAGCCTTGGATATAAATGGCGGCTGTGTTTGTAGTTTTGTTAAAGTCAAACCATGTGCACACTTAGGGTGTATTGTCAGATTAGATAAGGGATTAATTCTATGTGTGAATGATCTTGCAATCCACTACATATTTTGGGTCCAATAATAGTATGAGAACATGTAATAATGGTCGGCCATGGATGTTGGGATTTATAAAAGTAATGATAGATGTCAACCGATAATTTATTATGATTCTGTGTGTTTGCTGTTGTGTTGCGACGAAACAAAGTGATACCCTTGTGGTCTCGACGAAACACCTGCCTCGACGAAACACATGAGTGTTTCGCCGTAACCAAACTCGACGAAACCCATGGGTGTTTCGCCAAGACAGTATGCAACCAACCCAACTTTTTGTAAACTGATGCATGGTACTTGTAATATTAAACATAATACTTACGAACTAGAGTTCTTGCATGTTGATAGAACTTGTTGATGTGGTAAAATCTAGTATCCCTAAATAGGGCTTGGGTAGAGGGTGAAGTATAAAACAGTTAGATGGTTGATCTAATCTGATGTCTCGGATTGTGAATGTTAAATGTTAAACCGTGCATGCCTTAAGTCGTATAGCGTATTCATTGGATTAATTTGAACTTGTATAGCCGATAAATGCAAGGTGTTGGTTGTTACTTGCGTGTACGTGATGAATCTTGACTGTTAGTCGAATCTTGTGAATGTAAACTGATTATGTATACGTGCGTACTTTAGGACGTGACTGATTAACTGTGAGCACATACTTAGCATACCGAGCAAACCAAGGTGAGTTCACACAGCCAAGGCATGGGGTTCCCAGGGTGGGAATGGGTTTGGATTATTTACTTGTACTTACCTAGCTTATGGAACTTAGTTATATGGTCCTCGGGTGAGGAAGGATTATTGATAAGATACGACTAGACTAGTGATACTAATAGAACTGATCTTCGCACACACGTCGGGGTTGGCCGCGATAATATGACTGATCTTCGCACACATGCCAGGGTTGGCCGCGATAATATGACTAATCTTCGCACACATGCCTAGGAAGGCTGCGAACTATACACTAAACTTCGCACACATGCCGGGTGGCCGCGATACAAATATACCTAGTCTAGAATACAGTTTTCCCTAATCTTCGCATACATGCCTAGAGGGCCGCGATACGAACTAATACGATACATGACTTAATGAACGAACACAAGGCTTACTATACTATTACAATTACTGAACTATTAACTGTGAACTCGCTCAACTAGTTGTTGACTCTCTGCTGCATGCCTTGCAGGACCTTAGGTACATATGGAGCTTGCACAGGGAGGAGCAGGTCGTTGTGGGACATGGATCGAGGATGCCATGTTAAATATTTGAACTTATGATTTACATTGGGTTTACATACTTATGCTTCCGCTAAACATTGATACTATACTTTGGTTTTTGAACACCTTTCATATTGTTTGGTTGATTTACAATTATTAATTACATTGTTCAATATGATTGGTGGCTTGATCCTGGTCAGTCACGCCTCCAAGCGATGATACTCCGCGTGTGGATTTTGGGGGTGTGACAGATTGGTATTAGAGCCATTGGTTATAGTGAACTTGGTTTTAATAAGGGAAAACGTTTTTGTTAAAACCAGACTATAACCTGAACAGTGCTCAACGATCCACAACGACGCCTCGCTCCACGTGCAAGACTCAACATTCTAGGTAATATGGTGTATGTTTTATTGCCTACTTGCTAGAATCACGTAGAACTTTGCTCATGGTATGCTTAGATAAACGTAACAACTGCTGATTGAAACACATGTGTGCTTACTCTCTTCTGTCATCGCACTATTCGCGAACCTCTCTCACTCATGTTCTCCTTGATATCAAAATCATGAGTGGACGCGTTAACCTAACTCAAGCCCAGTTGGCGGCTTCGATCACCGAACAAGTTACTGCAGCACTCGCAGCTGCCGAGGCAGGAGGTGTAACCTGCCATCACCACTTACTCTAGGATCTTTAGATCCTACTCTCGTAAACCAACACTCGTGCTCAAGTATGTTTACCCTTACGCACACGACAGGTCAACACGCTCAGCCACCTGTGTGCACGTTTCAAAACTTTCATGGACTGTCGTCCTACTACCTTTAGTGGCACGGAAGGAGCAGTTGGACTCCTCCATTGGTTTGAAAAGCTCGAGTCCGTTTTTGAGATGTGTGAATGCCCTGAGGCTCGTAGGGTGAAGTATGCCACTGGTACTCTCGAAGGCACTGCGCTAACTCGGTGGAACGCGCAAGTTCAGATGCTGGGGCTGGCGGCTGCTAATGCCACCCCATGGAATGATTTTAAGGAACTGATTAAACGTGAATACCGTAGTCGTGATGACATCCACAAGCTGGAAGTGGAGTTCTTTAACCTGAAGATGACGGGGTCAGAAATAGAAGCCTACACGAAACGATCCAACGAACTGGCATTGTTATGTCCAATTATGGTGGATTCCCCCCATCAAACGCATTGAGTTGTACCTCAAAGGCTTAGTACCAGAGATTCAAAGTCATGTGACTTCGGCTAACCTTGCTACTATCCAGGATGTTACTCGTCTTGCTCATCGTCTTATAGACCAGGCAGTGGAACAGAACGGGCTGCCTAAACGTATCGGTGCTACTACTACTGCTACCTCTGCTATTCCTAGTGACAATAAACGAAAGTGGGATGGAACCTCCAGCAAGGGTTCGACTTCGGTACAGTCCCAGGCATAACAGCGAAAGATCAATGACTACCAGAGTCCGGGTCAGCAGTCTTCTGGTAGTCAAGGGCTGGGTGGATATCGAGGAAATCACCCAAAGTGCAATAGATGCAACAGACACCACAGTGGTCAGTGCAACAAGGGTCGTTGTCAGAGGTGTCTCAGGATGGGGCATGGAGCCAAAGATTGTAGAAGCTCACGTCCTGCAAACCAGAACCGACAACAGCAGTCACAAGCTCCACAGAATCAGCAGCAACGGTAGGGTAACAAGGGATGCTATCAGTGTGGTGCTGAAGGTCACCTCAAGAGACACTGCCCACAATTGAACCAGAACCAGAATTAGAACCACAACCAAGGAAACGGGAACAATAGTGGAGACAACAACGGGGGTAATAACGACGGCAATGGTGCCAGGGGTCAAGTGTTGTGATGGTTTCGACATCGTTATTGGTATGGATTGGCTACCTCAACATCGAGCAGAGATTCTTTGCAAAGAAAAGATCGTCCGCATTACTCGTGCTGGTTAAGAACCTTTGGTAATTCATGGCGACAAGCTCCTGGAGCAGCACCCATAGCTCGAGCATCTTATCGCTTAGCTCCAACTGAACTGGAAGAACTATCTAAGCAGTTGCAAGAACTTTTGGAAAAGGGTTTCATACGTCCTAGCTCTTCACCCTGGGGAGCTCCAGTATTATTTGTGAAGAAGAAGGACGACACCTTCCGCATGTGTATAGACTACCGCGAACTGAACAAGGTGACTGTGAAGAATCGCTATCCACTTCCACGCATCGACGACTTATTCGACCAGTTGCAAGGGTCGAGCTATTACTCGAAGATTGACCTGAGGTCAGGATATCACCAACTGAGAGTCCGGGATGAGGTCGTCTCCAAAACAGCATTCAGAACACGCTACGGACACTACGAGTTTCTAGTTATGCCATTCGGGTTAACGAACGCGCCTGCGATTTTCATGGACCTTATGAATAGGGTGTGCAAACCCTATCTTGACAAGTTTTTTATTGTTTTCATTGATGACATCCTGATCTACTCGAAGAGTCGGGAGGAACACGAGCAGCACTTACGACTTATTTTGGAACTCCTACGGAAGGAACAACTATACGCTAAGTTTTCAAAATGCGACTTCTGGCTTCATGAAGTCCACTTTCTAGGCCACGTGGTAAACAGGGATGGGATTCATGTCGATCCATCCAAGGTAGATTCGATCAAGAACTGGCCTGCACCTCGTACACTGATAGAAATACGCCAATTCTTGGGTTTGGCGGGTAATTACAGACGGTTCATCAAAGACTTCTCAAAGATTGCACAGCCGCTCACATTACTGACATAGAAAGGTGTTGTTTATCGTTGGGGTAATACACAGGAAACAGCATTTCAGCACTTAAAGGATAGACTTTGTAGCGCACCTATCCTCTCATTGCCTGAAGGCACGGACGATTTTGTAGTCTACTGCGACGCATCCATCCAAGGTCTTGGATGTGTGTTGATGCAACGGGATAAAGTTATTGCTTATGCTTCGCGCCAACTTAAGGTTCATGAACGGAATTACACTACGCACGACTTAGAGCTGGGAGCGGTTGTTTTTGCGCTCGAGATATGGCGACATTACCTGTATGGCACTAAATGCACCATCTACACCGACCACAGGAGTCTTGAGCATATCTTCAAGCAGGAAGAATTGAACATGCGACAACGACGATGGGTCGAGCTACTGAACGATTACGAGTGTGCCATAAAGTACCATCCGGGCAAAGCCAATGTGGTGGCCGACGCCCTCAGTCGAAAGGATACTACACCTAGGCGTGTACGAGCGTTGCAACTCACTATTCAGTCTAGTCTTCCTTCACAGATACGAGATGCTCAGGTAGAAGCATTGAAACCAGAAAGCGTCAGGGCTGAAGCCCTACGCGGCTCAAGGCAACGGTTAGAACAAAAGGCAGACGGAGCCTACTATGTAACAGGACGCATCTGGGTCCCACTCTATGGCAACTTACGCGAGCTTGTAATGGAAGAAGCTCATAAGTCTCGCTACTCAGTACATCCTGGTTCGGATAAGATGTACCACGACCTCAGAACTACATATTGGTGGCCTAGCATGAAAGCTCACATAGCCACTTACGTTAGCAAGTGTTTGACTTGTGCGAAAGTCAAAGCGGAATATCAGAAACCTTCAGGCCCACTCCAACAACCTGAGATACCACAATGGAAATGGGAACAAATTTCCATGGATTTTGTTACTGGCCTACCTAGATCTCGGCGCGGAAATGACACTATTTGGGTGATCGTGGATCGACTCACAAAGTCTGCACACTTCCTGGCTATTAAGGAAACAGACAAGTTCTCTACATTAGCAGACATCTATCTTAAAGAAGTGGTTTCAAGGCACGGGGTGCCAACTTCCATTATATCTGATCGTGATGCACGTTTTACTTCAGAACTGTGGCGAGCAATGCACAAATCTTTTGGCTCTCGGTTAGACATGAGCACAGCTTATCACCCTCAGACGGATGGGCAGTCTGAGCGTACTATTCAAACTCTAGAAGACATGCTTCGTGCGTGTGTAATCGATTTCGGCAACGGCTGGGAAAAACATCTCCCGTTAGTGGAGTTCTCGTATAACAACAGCTACCACACCAGCATTAAAGCCGCTCCATTCGAGGCATTGTACGGGCGTAAATGCCGGTCACCTCTTTGTTGGGCAGAGGTGGTTGATAGTCAAATCACAGGTCCAGAAATGGTAGTTGATACTACTGAAAAGATTGCTCAAATACGACAACGCATGGCGGCAGCTCGTGACCGTCAGAAAGCATACGCCGATAAAGACAGGAAACTACTCGAATTCCAGATTGGGGATCGAGCGCTACTTAAAGTTTCACCCTGGAAGGGTGTGGTTCGTTTTGGCAAACGAGGCAAGCTCAATCCGCGATATGTCGGACCATTCAAAATTATTGAAAAGATAGGCAGGGTAGCCTACAGATTGAACTTACCAGCTGAACTCAGTGCAGTTCACAACGTCTTTCACGTGTCGAATCTGAAGAAATGTCTGTCAGATGAGACCCTCATAGTTCCTTTAAAGGAGCTCACTATCGACGAACAGTTGCATTTCGTCGAGGAACCTGTTGAAATCACGGACCGGGATGTTAAGGTCCTCAAGAACACCAGAATACCTCTTGTTCGAGTTCGTTGGAACTCCCGTCGTGGCCCAGAATTCACCTGGGAGCGAGAAGATCAAATGAAACTCAAGTATCCCCAGTTATTCGAAAACAATGCAACTACTACTGAGGCTGAAGCTACTACAGAATTTCGGGACGAAATTCCAAATCAACGGGGGGATGATGTGACACCCCAGGAAAACCAGTAATCTTCGCAAACCTGCTCGGGGAGCCGCGATACGAAACAGGTAAACAACGTCACACAATTAGCTTCCTCAGTAACCACATGCTAAATTTCGGGACGAAATTTCTTTCAAGTTGGGGATAATGTGACAACTCGAGTTTCCGATATTTCACTTTCGCAATTATTGCACGTTGATTGTTTAATCGCTTGACTATTTGACTTGTAACTGTACACGCTGTATTATGACAAAACATATTGTGATCATTTCATGTTTTTGGGATGGATGTTATAACATGAAACTTATCAGGAAAACTTAAACTGTTTAACATATGAAATGGCTCGACGAAACGAGTTGTGGTTCACCATAAATCCTCACGACGAAACAGGTGTGTGTTTCGTCACATACATCTCGACGAAACATAAGTATGTTTCGCCGAGCCCGGTTTCACCGAAGCCCATTAAGGGCCCAACACGTAACGACGAGTATTTTAGCGAATCAACCAGTTTGTTCGTCACACTTTTGGCAAAACAAAAACCCTAGAACTCTCCCCACTGTGACGGCAGCTGTGTGTGGTTTCTCCAAGCTCTCTCTAGCGATCAAAACCATCTTTATTATTACCTCGGTTAGTCGTACGTTTGTAAAATTGCTACGTAATTCTTTGATCAGTTTGATACATGTTTGCGTATATGCTTGATTTATGAAACGGCTGTATGTTTTGCATTTGTTAACTGTTGATGTTGTGTATGCGATGTTAGTATGATTCTTTCTTGTTAATGATTGTCCTAGTAGTTCATTATAAAAATCGATGATTTTATGCATTGGTTTCCTTGAACTTGTTTGTGTGTCTCGATGAACAATCAAAGTGGCTGGCCCACTAAATGCAATCAGCATGATAATCCAACTATCAAAATTTACACATGAATCTCACTGATGATTTTTGGTCCAATAGAATTGGGGTGAATGGTTATTAAGGGGTAGATAGCCTTGGATATAAATGGCGGCTGTGTTTGTAGTTTTGTTAAAGTCAAACCATGTGCACACTTAGGGTGTATTGTCAGATTAGATAAGGGATTAATTCTATGTGTGAATGATCTTGCAATCCACTACATATTTTGGGTCCAATAATAGTATGAGAACATGTAATAATGGTCGGCCATGGATGTTGGGATTTATAAAAGTAATGATAGATGTAAACCGATAATTTATTATGATTCTGTGTGTTTGCTGTTATGTTGCGACGAAACAAAGAGATACCCTTGTGGTCTCGACGAAACACCTGCCTCGACGAAACACATGAGTGTTTCGCCGTAACCAAACTCGACGAAACCCATGGGTGTTTCGCCGAGACAGTATGCAACCAACCCAACTTTTTGTAAACTGATGCATGGTACTTGTAATATTAAACATAATACTTACGAACTAGAGTTCTTGCATGTTGATAGAACTTGTTGATGTGGTAAAATCTAGTATCCCTAAATAGGGATTGGGTAGAGGGTGAAGTATAAAACAGTTAGATGGTTGATCTAATCTGATGTCTCGGATTGTGAATTTTAAATGTTAAACCGTGCATGCCTTAAGTCGTATAGCGTATTCATTGGATTAATTTGAACTTGTATAGCCGATAAATGCAAGGTGTTGGTTGTTACTTGCGTGTACGTGATAAATCTTGACTGTTAGTCGAATCTTGTGAATGAAAACTGATTATGTATACGTGCGTACTTTAGGACGTGACTGATTAACTGTGAGCACATACTTAGCATACCGAGCAAACCAAGGTGAGTTCACACATGTCACACCCCCAAAATCCACCATGCGGAGCGTCACCGCTTGGAGGCGTGACATGACCAGGATCGAGCCACCAATCATATTGAACATCATAGTTAAGTAAATCAAACCACCACAATACAATTGGTGACCTAAAGAAAATTAACCAAGTTCATTTTAAACAGCGGAAGCACAAGACCTTAAACCAAAACATAAGTTCGTAGTTCATAAGTAAGTTCTGAAGACCCAAAACATAAGTTTCATAAGATCATAAAGTTTGTTATTTAAATACGAGACATAACAGTCTGCATCCCACAACGACCACCTCCATGTGCAAGCTCCATAGCTTCTATCGACCTGCAAGGCATGTAATAACGAGTCAACAACAAAGTTGAGTGAATTCACAGTTGGTTGTTTAGTTATAGTGTTCATGAATCATTTGTTCATTTCGTAAACCAAGTATCTTAGTTATCTGTATCGCGGTTTCCCAAACATGTTTGCGATGATTAGTGGCCGGATCGCGGTTTCCAAAACATGTGTGCGATGGTTAGTGGCCGTATCGCGGTTTCCCAAACATGTGTGCGAAGATTAGTGGGGGCTTCCCATGTGTCGACTAGTCGTATTTGTACGTGCCCTTCTTGATCCAAGGACCGTAGCGAGTGTGAGTGTACGTAGGTTTTACGTACGTGCCCTTCAATTCGAGGACGGTGAAGAGTATGAGTGTACGTAGGATTTACGTACGTGCCCTTTTATCCGAGGACAGTGAAAAGTAGTTTAGTAGTAATGATAGTACGAGTAGTTATTCAAATCCCATTCCCAACCCACCGGGAATCCCATGCCTTAGAAAGTGTGTGAACTCACCTCGGTTGCTCGGTTTGACTCTCAAAAGTAGCTAACAGTCAAGGTCGGTCAATCACGTCCTAGTACGATTACCACTTAGTTTATTAGTGACTTCAAATAGAACACAAAGTTCCTACACGTATCTATCACACAACATGCATCGTTTTAACGGTTTATGCCCATCTAAGTTTCCCATCCATTCCCCACTCAAAATCAAACATATGATAATGCACATAACGTATATAACATGATAGATCATTCACGGATAGCATACTCGACATTTAGACACGCAAGTCACAACTTATCTCAATTCAGCATTTATATTCAAAACCGGCTGTTTTCGGACATTTTAATAAAATAGTTAAATTATTCCAAAAATTCCCAAATTTTTACAGGATGTCTTAAACGTTCCATATTTTATTGTGTAAAAATATCGGGGTCCGGTTCATTACCAATATTTTATAGAAAATCGTCTACCGAACTGTGATCAGATTTGTCACATTCTGATCACAGTTTACGGAATAATTCGTCTAAAATTCCTCGGAAGTCCGTTTGACAAAATGTCAGTTCGAGGGTCACAAATACATCAGTGACTATCTATGGTATGAATTTTAGGGGCTGGTTCAATTCAGGTTTCAAATTACGACCGAAAACGTACAGCCCATTTTACTGCAGTAAAAATCAGCCTTAGCTGCTGTCACGAAAACAGACTTTTAAAATAGTAAACGACTTCAAAAAAATACGATTCCAGCGCCATTTTCTTCGTTTTTCGAAAAGACCCGATTTAGGCTTCAGAAATTCCGTTTTTGGATTTGTTAAAGTCTGTTTACGGCCTGTTGAATGCGGCTGAAAAAGTACATCAGAATGCTGTTTCGTGGTTTAAGCATTACTAAATCGCATCAACGAGTGTCCGAACAATGGATTTAACAAGAAAACAACTTTTAAACATCAAGCATGATTTAACCAACCCTCAAACCAACAAGATTCCGCTTTATGATTCAGACACAAGTAAACTTTTATGTTTATCTATTTGTTCTTGACATTTTAGTGATTTTAAACATACTACACCCTTTGATCATAGAAACGAGATGAAACAAAATTAACAAGAGGGTAACAAAGGACTTACTACTAGCTTATAGCTAGGGATGAATCTAGTGCAAAGTTGGTAAGAAAAAGATGGTGAAAAGTCTTG
>JARYGA010018561.1:0-16435 GCA_030545235.1 Helianthus tuberosus | reverse complement strand
GCCCGCCTGGCCTTCCCAGATCAGCACCGGTATTAAAGTCATTTCAGCCCCCTTTTGACCCCCGTTAAGCCATTTTCAAGGCTCTACAAGGTCAATAAAGTTAAGATGACTCAAAATGTGCTCGGAAAGCTCTCGGATGTTTGCTCTTTTGGTCGTACGGTCACGTTATTCGTCAAATTACGACGAAACTCGAACGGACGCGAAAACGATCCAAATTAAGCGACGAATGGTATTTTTGCATGCCGATCACTAAAATAAAAATATTTTAGTGTGTACAAAAATTTTGGATGTCCAGATGTGGTCAGAACGTACGATATGCGCGAAAATGCAAACTTACGCCGTTTTTTACACTTTTAGTCCCTGTAAGATCAAATAAGCATATTTTCACACACTGAACCACTCAAAGCTTATTTCTAAGCTTTGTTTAGGTTATTTATGGTATGTTTAGCTTATGATCATGTTTTAGACTGTACGTTGCCTTACGAAACGGCAGACTTTTGCAAGTTGACGCAAATAGTCCCTGTGAGTGAATAAACTTGATTTCGCCACACCAAATCTTCCAAAACTTATTTGTAAGTTATGTAAAGGTTATTTAAGTTATGTTAAGCCTATGTCACTGTTCCAGAGTGTTTAGTGCATTAAACTGGTTATATTTACGCATCAGATCGCATATAACTTTCCAGAAAGCGATTTAAAGCTCGAAATCGAACAAGAATTGATATGTGCAAACGATACACATATTTACACAAAACACAAGTATGAAATATAATATTTCATTGGTTTGGTATTTTTTTAGTGGTTGAAGTGACACAGGTGTCACAGTCTCCCCTACTTTAGGAAATTTCGTCCCGAAATTTAATTTTAGAGGAAACTTGTGAAGACAACTGTGACGGTTTCGCTTTCAAATAAATCCCTCGAACCTTAAGTAAAACTCTGGGCCTTTTCAAGATTCTTAGCGAAATTGTCAACTCTCAAAGTGAAGTCCTTGTAGCAACAAAACATGGAGTTTCGAACTACGGATAGAAGAACGTTTCTTATGAAGACTTATCATAGGAAACTGGTGTGCGCTTGAAATCAGTGTTGAAGAGTGTAAGATAAAATGACATTGGTCAAGGTTTAGGACTTCTAGTAACTTAAATAACGCTACGTTCGCAATGTAATAAGGAACAATTATATATAGGAAGTACCAGCGGCGTATCCACCATGTCCTTTCTACATTGTTCCCGTATCATTATTATTGTCACTATAGGTCTTAACACATGACGAAACTTTCCGTGGTTTCTGTGCACTGAATTCCATAATTATGTATGCATCCATAATTATGTAAATCCTTGCACAGTCCGCACAGTTCATTTCATAATGCGTAGGGGAAAAAATCAATCGAATAAACATGAAGTGACTTGACTAGACCACCAAAGGATCTTTTTAACTAGATCAACGAACGATCTTTTTAACTAAATCAACACATGATCTTCTTAAATAGACCGTCATACGATCTCCTTAAATAGACCACTTTAAGGGATCTTTTCAATTATATCATCACATGATATTCCTAACCAGATTTTTGAATTAATTTGTTTAACTAGACCACTCAAGGGGTCTAGTTATAGAATAGTACTTTATAATCCACGAGACTTAACTACAACGTAGAAGTCTATTAAGGATTTAAGATAGTACCTTTGGATATCCTACTATGAATCCCTCATATAGAGATATGGAAGATTCTATGAGGATTTGGATGAATCACATAAAAACATGAAACATAGAAGAGAACACATAAGCATATAATCACATAATTGTTTATCTTGATTTTTATTTTGTTAATTTTGGACACAGACATTTAAAGCATACCAGGAATCCAATCCGTGGATTTCATTTGGCACTTTAAACATCTTCGAGAATCTAACTATGAAGATAGGAAGATCTTAATAGGAATTCGGATTTATCCTTATTGAATCGTAATATACGTATTAAGGCATACGAATAATTCAATTAAGGGCTCCGATTTGATTGATAATTATCCATAAGGATTTAATTATGAAGATAGAAAGATCCTATTTTGGATTTTGGAATTTTGTGTAACGAGACATGTTTCGACACCTTGCACTAGGCGTGCTTATGTCGATACACAAGGTAGAAAGTTCATAAGGTTGAGGCGCTAGATATGCCAAGCGACATATGAAGCAGAGTTTGAAGGTTGGGGACTACGTATGTTAAGTCGATCATACGAGCAGGGTTGACTTGGGGTTGGTTTAGACCACCTTGGATTGGGTTGAATTGACAAGCATTTGTCAGGTGATTGAGTCATCCACGTGATGCACACAGACGACATTACCGGTAAGCTTGATGAGGTGCATTACATTTGTTGCACATAAGCATAGTACCGACATTAGGTTTCCTTGCAAGAGGTTGAGCAGTAGCAGGATTTGTAACAGCTTTGCTTTGGACAGCAAAGCGGCACATGTTAATCAAATCTCTCCATCGTCCACCATCGATACATTTGAAATAGAGTATCTGATTCGGATGATGACGGTGGCATTGATTGCTCCAAGGAGCGGTTCCCTTGTATGGCTTCATCCCTGAGACGAGTCACGGTGATAGCTAAATCAACGGCCTTCTGGTAGTACGACGCCTAATTGATGGACAATTGCAGCACCTAGTTCGGACATTGTTGTTGCGATGAAGAGGCATCATGAAGGAAATGGAAGACATAGGAGGAAACAAGGGAAATGAAAACATAATAACAATGGATAAAATTGCAATCATTTGTTTGTTACCTAAGGCAAACAAATGAAATGGTGACTGGTCAAAGTAAATGGGTCAATATAATGTATCGCGAAGACATGCTCGCCTATAAGTGGACACTCACCCCAAGAGTTCCCAGGTAAGAGTGACTGGTCCGATACTGCGGATTTGTACGAACACTCTATCCTTAGACAGAAGACCCAGGGTACAGGCACCCACCTTTCCAGTTTGCACGTGTTCACATTATTTAGACCAAACTTTGACGGGATTTTGAAAACTTAGAAGGTTCAAAATCTAGTAATCAATCATCCTAGAACAGATGATTAATTTTCAAAGCGGATTCAAAATTTGTGTTCTTAGGCGACGGGATTGTTTTAAAACTAAACACAAGATAACTTGTGTTAGGGTCCTAGGAAGGGTATAGTCTAGGTCAAAGCATTACTAATAACCTAATACCCTATAACCGTTGGCTCTGATACCAACTTTTCTGTCACACCCCGACCACGTAAAACAACAAGACGTGGCGGAAATATCGGGGAGTGTTGTAACAAAATCATTGTTTCACAACCATGGAATAAATAATTTCGTTTTATTGAATAAATGAACTCATTGTTTTAATACAATCAAATAAGTACAACTATTATCTTTCAAATTTTAAAGTCGCTAAGGCACGAGTCCATCCTATGTATAGCATGCACCAACAATCATCACATAACAGCACCTGAAACATGTGTAAAAATAGGCATGTCAGCATAAAAGTGCCTGTGAGATACATAGGTTTTATTGTAATTAGGATTCATGACTTATAAGTTTAAAGAAAATGTTTTAAGAAAAGTTAGTCATGATCCTTGTAAAATGTTTTTGTTTTGTAAATCATATAAAAATCGATAAGAAAACGGATGATATAAAAGAAGGATGTATAAATAAATAATTAAGTAAAAATGAGTTTATATATATATTGTTTGAAAACAATATTTTGATAAAAAGGTTCATAGTATATATAAAAGTATAATTTGGATTTAAGAAAGTCGAATAAGTAATATATTAAAATATATTTTAGTTCCAAAATAGTCAAACAGATAGTATATCAAATATACTTTAGGTGTCAAAATAATAGTTTTCAGTAGTATATCAAAAGTATGCTTTGAATTTATAAATAACATATTAAACTATGCTTTGGGTTTTATAAATAACATATCAAAATATGCTTTGGGTTTTATAAATAACATATCAAAATATGCTTTGGGCTTTATAAATAACATATTAAACTATGTTTTGGGTTTTAACAAAATATATGTTGGTTTTGTACAATATCATATATGAGAGCATATCAAACTATACTTTTGGGAGTATAACTAAATATACAAAAATAATGTGATTTAAGAATTCATTCAGACCTAGTGCATCAAAATACACCTTTGAGACTATAGGAATACCACAAAGGCAATCCCTATTTGGATGGAGAAAAATAAATTGGTTTCAGACATTCCATGACAACAGGAATTGGGTGTCAAATCCTATAGCGCTATATCATACTACCAACCGGTCTGGTGAACATAAAATAAGTACTATCCAACAATTAATTTTATAATCTTTGAAAAATTAGAGTTTAAACCATAAATAATCATTCAGTTTGTAAAAAGATAAGTACTAATATGTATAATCAATTATACTTTTGGAAACAAGAACATAACAAATAGGTACACATATTTCACCCCAAAACATTTGAAAACATTAAAAGAGGGGACTATGTACTCACTTGAGGGTGCTTAGAAGTCTTGAACAACAACCAAGCAAAGCTAGAGGGAGTACGGAATCAAACGACACCTAATATAGGTAACTATGTAAATAAACCGGACCTAAGTCAGAAGATCGGACATAATGAGGTCTCGTAAACCAAATGAGTGTTGGAACTCATGTGGTATGGTTTAATAAAGCCTACATTCTAAATTGGAACCTAACCTAAGTGCTTTCGACTCGTTATGGCCCGTTTAGGTAGCTTACGCTACTTTAACGCGTCATGCGCGCAAATACGCGTTCGAGACGTCTAACTAGTCCTATGACAAGTATTATATGCCTAAACATATTTAATTATGTTGCATAATCAGTTTAGCTAACAAAAGTTAAGTTACATATGCTTAAAATCCAATTATACATGAAAAGGGCATTTTGGTCATTTACCTAAGGCATATAAACTACCTATCATATAACTATTTAAACTATGTGACCATAAGGTATAACCTCGAAAAGTTATTCCCTATGCAACTATGGTCACTAATCATGCTTGGTCAGATCCTAATGATCGACCAAACGGGTCGAGTTCGAAAGTCTAAGAGGTGGTTTAGACCGCTTGACTTACGACTCTTAAACAAGCACTAAACTAAAAGTGACGAGCTAAGCATGTTAAAACATGCGTAACTAAGTTAGAAAACAGGTTTTGGTATCAAAACAAAGTGTTTTGATACCAAGAGTAGTTTGGCTGCAAAATACGCGTAAATGCGCATTTTGACCGAAACTACGACTCGTCACTATGCCTAGTCAACGTGGTAATCAGTAGGTATAGTCACTAGGGACTATAACCATCGTGATTACGCTCACGTTGCGAAGTTCAAACGAACTTCGTGTTGACCATTGACTGGTTAAACTTAAAGTCAAACAATGTTTGACTTTTTAAGCTAGAAAGCAATAAAAGAATGAAAGAAGGCTTACAAAAGGTCCTTGCTTGAACTTGATCTTCTAAATTCTCAGGTATGAAGTTAATGAACCTCAACTTAGAGAACTTTAGATCAAGTGTGAGGAAAAACAATGAAATGTCCTTGCTATTTATAGTTATAGCAAGTTCATAGGATCATGACACATGTTTGTGTAACCTCCAAGCAAGAATCATGGCCATACAATTGTCACAAGCAGGTACAAAGCCTTGGGGAGGTGTTAACTTGGTTAACACACCAAGAATTTACCAAAACAACCCCTGAATTTGCAAACATATAGCAAAATCTGACTTTCTGGTCGCTGGGCAACTCACACGGCCCGCGTAAGGTATGGGGGAGGGGCTACTTGGCCCGCTTGGCCTTCCCAGATCAGCAACAGTTTCAAATAATTACAGTTCAGGCCCCAGCATTTGTATTAAGCTCATTTCAGCTCCCTTTTGACCCCCGTTAAGCCATTTTCAAGGCTCTAAAAGGTCAATAAAGTATAGAGGTCTCAAAATGTGCTCCGAAAACTCTCGGATGTCGGCTCGTTTGGTCGTACGGTCACGTTATTCGTCAAATTACGACGAAACTCGAACGGACGCGAAAACGATCCAAATTAAGCGACGAATGGTATTTTTGCATGCCGATCACTAAAATAAAAGTATTTTAGTGTGTTCAAAAATTTTGGATGTCCAGATGTGGCCAGAACCTAAGATATGCGCGAAAATGCAAACTTACACCGTTTTTGACACTTTTAGTCCCTGTAAGATCAAATAAGCATATTTTCACACACCGAACCACTCAAAGCTTATTTCTAAGCTATGTTTAGGTTATTTATGGTATGTTTAGCTTATGATCAAGTTCCGGACTGTACGTTTCCTTATGAAACGGCAAACTTTTGCAAGTTGACGCAAATAGTCCCTGTGAGTGAATAAACTTGATTTCGCCACACCAAATCTTCCAAAACTTATTTCTAAGTTATGTAAAGGTTATTTAAGGTATGTTAAGCTCATGTCACTGTTCCGGAGTGTTTATTACATTAAACTGGTTATATTTACGCATCAGATCGCATATAACCTTCAAGAAAGCGATTTAAAGCTCGAAATCGAACAAGAATTGATATGTGCAAACGATACACATATTTACACAAATCCCAAGTATGAAATATAATATTTTATTGGTTTGGTATTTGTTTAGTGGTTGAAGTGACACAGGTTTCACAACAGAAACCACATCAAGTTTTGTCATGTGTCTAGAGTTGACTCAGTTCATTTCTGTTTCTTAAGAATACCCTATTGAGGAAAATGACTCATTCCGTTCATTTTCGTTTCTGAAGAATATCCATCGAGGGAAATGAATATTCTTGATTATTCGTTCATTTTCGTTTCTGAAGAATACCCATTGAGGAAAATGACTCATTCCGTTCATTTTTGTTTCTGAAGAATATCCATCGAGGGAAATGAATATTCTTGATTGTTCGTTCATTTTCGTTTCTGAAGAATACCCATTGAGGAAAATGACTCATTCCGTTCATTTTCATTTCTGAAGAATATCCATCGAGGGAAATGAATATTCTTGATTATTCGTTCATTTTCGTTTCTGAAGAATACCCATTGAGGAAAATGACTCATTCCGTTCATTTTCGTTTCTGAAGAATATCCATCTAGGGAAATGAATATTCTTGATTATTCATTTATTTTCGTTTCTGAAGAATACCCATTGAGGAAAATGACTCATTCCGTTCATTTTCATTTCTGAAGAATATCCATCGAGGGAAATGAATATCCTTGATTTTTCCTTCATTTTCATTTTTAAAGATTGTCCGTTGAGAGAAATGACAGGATTATGCCTTGTATAATCTTTGATGGGTTATTCTACGCAAATAGATAAACACCCTAGATTCCATGCAAGGCAATTATTTTACACAGCGTCACAAACAGACTCCTATGAATAAATTTCGGGACGAAATTTCCTAAAGTAGGGGAGACTGTGACACATGTGCCTATGCGACAATCAAACAAATACCAAACCAATTAAATATTGTATTTCATACTTGGGATTTGTATAAATATGTGTATCTTTTGCACATATCAATTCTTGTTCGATTTCAAGCTTTAAATCGCTTTCTGGAAGGTTATACGCGCACTGATGCGTAAATATAACGAACACTCTGGAATAGTGAAATAAGCTTAACATACCTTAAATAACCTTTAAATAACTTATAAATAAGTTTTGGAGGGTTTGGTGTGGCGAAATCAAGTTTATTCGCTTAGAAGGACTAATTTTGACAAACTGCGAAAGTATGCCGATTTGTACTGTAACGAACATTCCGGAACATGACCATAAGTTAAACATACCCTAAATATATACTTTACATAGCTTAGAAATAGGCTTTGAGGCGTTCGGTGTGCTAAAATAAACTTTTTGGTCATTCAGGGACTAAACGCGTCCAAAAGTGCATAAGTTTGCATTTTCGCGCATATCTTACGTTCTGAATACATCCGGATATCCAAAACTTTATGTAATCATTAAATTATTTTATTTTAGTGATTGGCATGATAAAATTCCATTCGTCGCGTAATTTGGATCGTTTTTCGCATTCGTTCGTGTTTCGTCGTAATTAACCGAACAACGCAACCGTACGACCAAACAAACCGACATCCGAGATATTTTTGAGCATGTTTCATGTTCCCTATACTTTAACTTCATTTTAGAGCCTTGAAATGGGATTAACGGGGCTTAAACGTGTCAAAAATGCATCAAAAACCATGTTTTGCACATTCAGGGACCAAAATTGACAATCTACCATAGTTATCTTAGGAAGGGACCAAAATGAAAAATCTAAATTCCAGTTTGTTCCAGATGTTCCCCTCATTTTCACATGGTTTTAATGAAACTAGGGGCTCTCATGGTTTCACAAAACCATGGGCACATGTGTACGGATGAGATCGAAGCTCGTTTTACGATGAACGATCTTAACGGTTGTGCAAAACCTATAAATGCCCCATCCATATCATTGTTGCAACTCACATTTGATCTGATATTTCTCTAAGTTGATGTGCTTTCACTTCATACCTGAGAATAATCGGGTCAAACTTCCATTCACTACTAGAAAATTGGCCTAAGGTAACCTTTTATTAGCAACCTTTTTTAAATGTGTTGCATTTGACTCTAATGCAACTTTGTTGAACATAAAGGTTGCATTAGAAAATCTAATGCAACCTTTTTCATAAAAGGTTGCAAAATTATATTGAATTTGCAACCTTTTTGTTAAAAGGTTGCAAATTTTATTAAAAATTGCAACCTTTTTCTTGAAAGGTTGCAAATTTAGTTGAAATTTGCAACTTTTATTAAAAAGGTTACATTAGGAAATTTTAAATGCAACACTCACACAAAAGTCATATTAATTCAGTGGTTGGGTTGTAAAGAATGGGTTAATGTGTCAAAGGCAGTTGAGGATATACTAGGTAACCACCGCCCGTTTAAAAGCAATTGACCATAAATTACCAAAATTATCCGTAATTGAATGTTGTTAGTTCTAACGTAACACCAATGAGCATTGTATGTCCATAATTAATACTCAATGATAGGGGTGTTAAATAACCAGGAAACTATCCGAACCACTCAAACCGAGTCAAATTTGTCGGTTCCACCGGGTTAAGAGCACCACGGTTTGGTTTGAGATTTATCATTTGAAAAATTGGTTTTGACAGTTTGGTTCACCGGGTTAAGAGCACCACGTTATCTAGGCATAGTGGTGAGTCGTAGTTTCAGCCAAAATGCGTATTCTTGCGTATTTTGTAACCAAACTACTTTTAGGTATCAAAACCGTTTGTTTTAACATGTTTAGCTCATCACTTTAGGTTTAGTGCTTATGTAGGGTCGTAAGGTAAGCGGTCTAAACAACCGCTTATACTTTCGAACCCGACCCGTTTGGTCAATCTTTAGGATCCGACCAAACACATTAGGTGACCATAGTTGCATAGGGAATATCCTTCCGAGGTTATACCTTATGGTCACGTCGTTTAACTAGTTGTATGATAGGTAGTTTATATGCCTTAGGTAAATGACCAAAATGCCCTTTTTACGCCAAAATTCATTTTAAGCATATGTAACATAATTTTTGATATCTAAACTGATTTGGAAACAATATTAGACATGTTAAGGCATATTTTACTTATCATATGACTAGTTAGGCGGTCCGAATGCGTTTTACGTGAACGACGCGTTAAAGTGGCGTAAGCTACCTTAATGAGTCGTAATGGGTCGTAAGCACTTAGGTTAGGTTTCGTTTCGTTTTAGAATGTAGGCTTTGTTAAACCATATTACATGAGTCCCTACACTCATTTGGTTTACGAAACCTCATTTCGTCCGATCCTCCGATTTAGGTCCGTTTATTTACATAGTTACCTATATTAGGTGCCGTTTGATTCTGTGATTACTCTAGCTTTGCTTGGTTGTTATTCATGTCACACCCCCAAAATCCACCTGCGGAGTACTACCGCTTGGAGGCGTGACTGACCAGGATCCAGCCACCAATCATATTGAACAAGCATGTAAGTGATATATAAAGTCCAACCAATACAATTGGTGTCCAAACAAAACATAGTTTAAGTTGCAAGCGGAAGCATAAAGTTTAAAACCAAAACATAAGTTCAATTGTTTCAAAGTTTAACATGGCACACAGCTGTCCATGTCCCACAACGACTCTCTTCCATGCAAGCTCCAGCTAAGTACCTATTGTCCTGCAAAGCTTGTAGTAACGAGTCAACAACAAGTTGAGTGAGTTCACAGTTGGGTGTTCGTTTTAGGTTGTTTCGAAAGCAGTTTCCTTTATCTGGCATCCTGCCGTGGGGGTTACCCCGTAGTTAAAAATGTGACTTGTGTATTCCCGGTTACTCTGGCAATCCAGCCGTGGGGGCTACCCCGTGTTAGTTATCTGGCATTTCGGCCGTGGGGGCTACCCCATGTATACACTAGACTCGTTACCATATCGACTGTAGTCATGTTTATGTGCCCTGAAACTGTCAATGTCAATCATCATTGACGTGCCCCAGATCCATTAGTTCACGCCCGTCCTCTGCGGCACGGTGTGAGGTTTGTCAGACCTAAATAGCTCTATCTAACTAATGACCCGCTCGCCATTGGCCCGGCGATTAAGTCGATATAAAAAGGAGGGACTTCGTGATAGAGTTTTGGTCTAGTACGAGTTATCTGTCCATGAGGACGAGGAATTACATTCCTGAACCAATGATGTCCTACCCAAGGAGGACGAGGAATCCACGTTCCTTAACCCCATTCCCGACCCAGGGAATCCCATGCTTTGTAGAGGGTGTGAACTCACCTTGGTTTGCTCGGCAGATACACAGAAAAGTCAATCAAGTTGTAAGTGGTCAACTACGTCCTAACATAGATACCATTCAAGTCAGGTTCGTATCCAAGTAGTGCACGTATGTTCTACACGTATACTAGCAAGTTGCATACAGGTATTATTCATGGCATACACGTATAAACATGGCGGTTTACAATAATACCTATGAGTTGAACAGTAGCATGTATACAAGTAAACAAAGCCCAAAAGTCCGGCCCAAACACCTAAGCCCGTAACAGTGTGCAAGTCCAAACAGCGTGCACATGTATATGGTCTCGAGTCGAGACTGTGCAGTCTCTAGTCGAGACTGTGCGGTCTCTAGTTGTAGCCTACTAGTTCTCGAGTCGCAACTGAGGTGGTCTCGGGTCATGCATGTATTAGTCTCGAGTCGCAACTGGACTTGCAAGCATGGTCTCGAGTCATGATGTTTGTGTGTTGATCAAGTGTGGTCTCGAGTCGAGACTAGGGGCTCTTGACTCGCAACCTGTGTCGCAATCTATGTTCTCGAGTTGCCATGCGATGGTCTCGAGTCGAAACCAGAGGCCTCGACTGGACATCTGCTGAATTTTGTCATTGTACTTAGCCAATGAGATTTTAATTTCATGCAACTATGTGTACTATCCATTTAAACATGTTTTCTTGTCTAACAATTTACTAAAATGAACCAAACAAGTATTTTTCAAATATTTAAGACACCTTCATATCATATTCATGTTGTTCTTCATACATTCAAGTCATTCATCATGATCATTCAACTTGTTCATCATATTTTAGGGTTTTTAGCATTAATCACAACCATAACATGAACAACAATCAAAACACTTGAACATACTCATCTAATGGTTTCAAATCATAACATAACGACTCAAACTCGGCTCTATACTAATCCGATTTCCACACACATGTAGCCAGTTTAACAAGCATTTGGTTCTTAGCACAAGAGTGTACAATCCGATTAATCATGGAATTATCTAATACATATATGTAAGCCTATTTCATGAACATCAACAATCAATGGTTTAAATCACATTTAGACACAAGATATCATTAGCTCATTATGCAATATATCCGAAATCAACACATGTTAGCCGAATAACATCATCATACACATCCGATTCACAAGAACATCATCATTCATAACAACTATTCTAACAACAAACATCATCAAACACTAACCGGTTGATGAGATGTGTGTGAAGGAGAGTAGATTTGTTGTCCGAGAGTTTCCGAGTGGAGAACACATGCAAATCCGCGAGCTTGGCTTGCTATCCTTGATCCGACATAAGAGAAGAGAGTGGTGTTGCTAGGGTTTTAGTGAGAGAGAGTGAGAGAGTGTGTGTGTAGGAGAGTGTGTATTGTTTGCCCAAAAATGACAAGTGTGGCTAATCACAATGGTTATATACTAGTGGACTAAAGGGGTGCATGGCCCAATCCGGCCCAATCGTTACTGTTCACTCGAGACCGCATGGTCTCGAGTCGTGTCCTTGTGTCTCGGTTCACATAATCACACTCATACATATAAGCATAACACATAATCACATAATTTCACTTAGGTCTTTCATTGAACCAACAAGTTAACTAATCACATAACGTTCAAGCAAGTTACACCAAGATACAACAAAAGGTTCTAAATTTCGAGTTGTCACATCATCCCCAAGTTGAAAGAAATTTCGTCCCGAAATTTCGTAAGCACTCACTGAGGAAGCTAGTTAAGTTGTATGGTTTTCACTGGTTTTCCTGGGGTGTCACATCCACCCCCCGTTGATCTGGAATTTCGTCCCGAAATTCCGTAGCTTCAGCCTCAGTAGTAGTTGTACCGTTTCCGAACAGTTGGGGATACTTTGTTTCATCTGATCTTCGCGCTCCCAGGTGAACTCTGGGCCACGACGTGAGTTCCAACGAACTCGAACGAGAGGTATTCTAGTGCTCTTGAGGACCTTAACATCCTGGTCCGTGATTTCGACTGGTTCCTCGACGAATCGTAACTGCTCGTCGATAGTGAGTTCCTTCAGAGGAACTACGTGGGTCTCATCTGACAGACACTTCTTCAGATTCGACACGTGGAAAACGTTGTGAACTGCACCGAGTTCTGCTGGTAAGTTCAGTCTGTAGGCCACCCTGCCTATTTTCTTGATGATTTCGAAAGGTCCAACGTATCGTGGGTTAAGTTTGCCTCGTTTACCAAAACGAACCACACCCTTCCAGGGTGAAACTTTGAGTAGTACCCGCTCCCCAACCTGGAGCTCAAGTGGTTTCCTGCCCTTATCGGCGTAGACTTTCTGACGGTCACGAGCTGCCGCCATGCGTTGTCGAATTTGAGCAATTCATTCGGTTGTGTCCACCACATGTTCTGGACCAGTGATCTGACTGTCCCCCACCTCTGCCCAACAAAGAGGTGACCGGCATTTACGCCCGTACAATGCCTCAAACGGAGCAGCTTTAATGCTGGTGTGGTAGCTGTTATTGTACGAGAATTCCACAAGTGGCAGATGCTTTTCCCAGCTTTTGCCAAAGTCGATTACACACGCACGAAGCATGTCTTCTAAGGTTTGAATAGTGCGCTCGGACTGCCCGTCCGTCTGAGGGTGATACGCTGTGCTCATGTCTAATCGTGAGCCAAAGGATTTGTGCATCGCTTACCACAGTTCTGAAGTAAAACGCGCATCTCGATCCGAGATAATAGAGGTGGGCACCCCGTGCCTCGAAACAACTTCCTTGAGGTATACGTCTGCTAGAGTGGAGAACTTATCCGTTTCCTTGATAGCCAAGAAGTGAGCAGACTTTGTGAGTCGATCCACGATCACCCAAATAGTATCGTTACCTCGTTGAGATCTAGGTAGACCGGTAACAAAATCCATGGAAATTTGCTCCCATTTCCATTGTGGTATCTCTGGTTGTTGGAGTAGGCCTGAGGGTTTCTGATATTCCGA
Source organism: Helianthus tuberosus (assembly GCA_030545235.1). NCBI lineage: Eukaryota > Viridiplantae > Streptophyta > Magnoliopsida > Asterales > Asteraceae > Helianthus > Helianthus tuberosus. The sequence continues at coordinate 2,696 of JARYGA010018561.1, read as the reverse complement.
CTTGACTCTCGCACACGTAAAGCATTTGCTAACGTAAGTTGCTATGTGTGCCTTCATGCTAGGCCACCAATACGTAGTTTTGATATCTTGGTACATCTTATCCGAACCAGGGTGTACCGAGTAGCGAGACTTGTGTGCCTCGTCCATCACAAGCTCTCATAGGTTGCCATAGAGTGGGACCCAAATGCGTCCCGTGACGTAGTAGGCACCGTCTTCCTTTTGTTCCAAGCGTTGCCTTGAGCCGCGTAGGGTTTCAGCCCTGACGTTTTCTGGTTTCAATGCTTCTATTTGAGCAGCTCGTATTTGGGAAGGAAGACTAGAATGTATAGTGAGTTGTAAAGCTCGCACGCGCTTAGGCGCGGTGTCCTTCCGACTGAGGGCGTCAGCCACAACATTGGCCTTTCCCGGGTGATACCTGATTGAGCACTCGTAGTCATTCAGTAGCTCGACCCATCGTCGTTGTCGCATATTCAGTTCCTTCTGCTTGAAGATATGCTCGAGGCTCCTGTGGTCGGTGTAGATGGCGCACTTGGTACCGTACAGGTAATGCCGCCATAACTTAAGTGCAAAAACGACAGCTCCCAGCTCTAAGTCGTGTGTAGTGTAGTTTCTTTCATGAACCTTGAGTTGGCGTGAGGCGTAGGCTATAACTTTATCTCGTTGCATCAATACACAACCAAGACCCTGAATTGATACGTCGCAGTAAACCACAAAATCATATGTGCCCTCTGGCAAGGAAAGGATAGGTGCGCTGCAAAGTCTATCCTTTAGGTGCTGAAATGCTAATTCCTGTGCATTTCCCCATCGATAAACAACGCCTTTCTGCGTTAGTGAGGTGAGAGGCTGTGCAATTTTGGAAAAATCCTTAATGAACCTCTTGTAGTAACCTGCCAATCCCAAGAATTGGCGAATTTCTTTTGGTGTACGAGGCGCATGCCAGTTCTTAATCGAGTCCACCTTGGATGGATCAACGTGAATCCCATCCTTGTTTACCACGTGGCCTAGCAAATGGACTTCACGAAGCCAGAAGTCGCATTTCGAGAACTTTGCATAAAGCTGTTCTGTTCGAAGGAGTTCCAGAATGAGTCGTAGATGTTGCTCATGCTCCTCCCGACTCTTAGAGTAGATCAAGATGTCGTCGATGAAGACTATAACGAACTTGTCCAGGTAAGGCTTGCACACTCGGTTAATCAAGTCCATGAAAATCGCAGGTGCGTTTGTCACCCCAAAAGGCATGACCAAAAACTCATAGTGGCCATATCGAGTTCTAAAAGCTATTTTGGAGACGTCCTCCTCTCGGACTCTCAGCTGGTGATAGCCCGATCTCAAATCAATCTTTGAATAGTAGCTCGACCCCTGCAGCTGGTCGAACAAGTCGTCAATGCGTGGTAGAGGATAACGATTCTTCACCGTCACCTTGTTGAGTTCCCTGTAGTCGATGCACATTCTGAAGGTACCGTCTTTCTTCTTCACAAACAGAACTGGAACTCCCCAGGGTGATGAGCTAGGACGAATGAAACCCTTATCCAAGAGTTCTTGTAGTTGCGTAGAGAGTTCTTCCAACTCTGATGGAGCTAAACGATAAGGTGCACGAGCTATAGGCGCAGCTCCAGGAGCTAGTTCAATCTGAAACTCGACTTGGCGATGGGGCGGAAGACCAGGTAATTCCTCAGGAAATACCTCCGGATAGTCGCGTACAACTGGAAAATCTTCTATCTTCTTCTATTTTTCTGAGGTGTCAGTAACGAGAGCCAAAATGGCAGTGTGGCCCTTTCGCAAGTACTTCTGGGCCTTAAGGAGAGAGATGACGTTCTCAACGGCACTCCTCTTGTCACCACGAATCATGAGAGGTTCACCACCGGAACCAGGAATACGAACAACCTTCTCGTTGCAAAGAATCTCTGCTCGGTGTTGGGATAACCAATCCATCCCAATGATAACGTAGAAACTACCCAAGACGATAGGAATAAGGTCGATAGAGAAGGTCTGGTTAGCAAGAACAAGGTTACAACCCTTGACTACGTGTGTGGCTTCTAAACTCTTACCATTTGCTAGCTCCACAGTGTGTTTGTTGTTCAAAGGTGTTGGGATACGCTTAAGCATTTGACTAACTTTTAATGACACGTAGCTAGTATCGACACCCGAATCAAATAAAACTGTAACATAAAAGTCGTCGAGAAGGTACTTACCCGCCACAACATTGGGGTCATTCCTTGCTTCACCTTGGCCGATCACGAACGCCCGCCCCCTGGCTCCATTGTTGTTGTTGTTGTTCCCATTGTTACCATTCCCCTGGTTGTTGTTATTGTTGTTGTTGTTGTTCTGGTTCCTGTTCAGTTGGGGACAATCTCTCTTGAAGTGGCCTTCAGCTCCACACTGAAAGCACCCTTTGTTATCACCTTGCTGCTGCTGCTGGCGCTGGTTCTGTTGAGCTTGTTGACGATTCTGATTGGCGGGGTATAAGCTCCTGCAATCCTTTGCAGCGTGACCTGGCATGTTGCACCGATGACAGTTACCCCTGGTGCAAGGCCCGCTGTGGTGCAGGCTGCAGCGATTGCATTTGGGGTGATTCCCTTTGTACCCACCATGACTTTGACCACCAGACGATTGCTGACTAGGGCTCTTGTAGTCTTCAGTCTTTCTCTGCTGAGACTGAGACTGAACAGAAGTTGAACCCTTGCTTGAAGCTCCATCCC